>JBBGZY010002663.1:0-85654 GCA_037952925.1 Lithobates clamitans | reverse complement strand
ACACCAACCCTAGTGACGCCACTGAGTTGTCCCTTTTTTCCACTCTTGCCTGATGGTTCTCTGAGCCTCATGCCTCTCTCTGTTACCATTTTGAGCCCAGCTGATGAGACAATATCTAGGGGACAGCCTTGCAATAAGTATTTTTGATGTTGTTTTGTTATACGCTCTATAATATTTTCCTTTAGTGTTTTCATGTTAACATTTTCCTATTTTCTTGGGAAATAAATAAGACGTCGTTTTACTAAGCAGTGTGTTTGTTTTCATAGCTAACATTATATCATTGTGCTTATCAACAGTAACATTATCAGAGTTTTAATAGACTAGCTAACTATAGGAATAGACAAGTTTATTGCATATATGTATTAATAGAGGGAATCTGTAACCACCTTCGGATAATATTTGTTTTAGCATTTATTTCAGTATTGTAGATACAGTACCTGATCGCGAGATTGTGTTTCCAGCGCAATTCCATCGCAGGGTACTGTGCATGTCACGTTGGCTCGCTCATCGCAAAAGGAAAACTTTTATTTTCCTTTCGCAATGAGCGACAGGCAGTGCTGACAGCTGTCTGGTATGAATCATGAGGGGGAACGCCGCGCCAAATTTTAAATAAAAAACCAGCGTGGGTTCCCCGAAGAGGCCGGAGAGAGCAGAGAAGTCGGAAGAAGACCCCCGAAGTCGGAAGAAGACACCCGGAGCTGCTTAATAAATTACTTTAAAACCTGTCTAGTGTGTTCTATTTATTGAAACTTTTTTCCCTAGGTGAATGTGTAGGGGTACGATGTACCCCTTACTCATTCACATAGGGTGGGGGGCCAGGATCTGGGGCTCCCTTATTAAAGGGGGCTCCCAGATTCCGTTAAGCCCTCCGTCCGCTGACCCCAACAACCAACGGCCAGGGTTGTCGGGAAGAGGCCCTTGTCCTCATCAACATGGGGACAAGGTACTTTGGGGTGGGGGCCTGCAGGGCGCCCCCCTGCCCCAAAGCACCCACCCCCCCATGCTGAGGGCATGCGGCCTGGTACGGTTCAGGAGGGGATGGCTCTCGCTCATCCCCACCCCCTTTCCTGACCGGCCGGGCTGCGTTCTCGGATAAGGGTCTGGTATGGATTTTGGGGGGACCCCCATACCCATTTTTCAGCGTAGGGGGTTCCCCTTAAAATCCATGCCAGACCTAAGGGCCTGGTATGCCCCTGGGGGAACCCACGCTGTTTTTTTATTTAAAATTTGGCACGGCGTTCCCCCTCATGATTCATACCAGACAGCTGTCAGCACTGCCCGTCGCTCATCGCGAAAGGAAAATAAAAGTTTTCCTTTCGCGATGAGCGAGCCAGCTCGGCGCTGGCTCCCACGACGGGGCTCGCAGGTGTCAAATCTTGCCAATAACAGCGGCAAGATTAACACAATATCGCGGTCACCTACTGTAACTATTTTTTCATGTATATGCCCCTGAAGAAGAATTTGTTATAGCTTATTGGACTATCATTGTCTTCACCATCCTGTGTGTTGACTGTTCCAATAGTTATCTGCCATGTAAACTGCATCTGATTTTTAACCTTGTATATGTAACTATTTTTAACTTGTTTCAATTAAGAATATCATTTTTATATACATTATTGATTTTGTGGATGCCCTAAAAAGTCCCATTTAGAGGGTGGCTTAAAACCCACACCAGACTCAAAGGGCCTGGTATGGACTGGGGGGACCCCCACACATTTTTTTCTGAAATCATTTTTCTATTTCCGGCAAATTTGGCAATTTTTTTTCATTCAGCTGTCAGCGGGAGTTTTAAGGATGCGGTGGATTGCTTCCCAGCTCCACTCATTAACAACCTATTGACTGTACGCTCAGTGGGCAAACATCCTGCCGAGCAAAGTTCGGGCTGAACTCATGCTCAGCCAAACCATTTACCCATCCCTACTTACAAGTGCTCCAATCCTAGCTGCAGTAAAACACCTCTTTAACAGGATAATACCACCCCTATAAAAGGATATTACCACCCCCATAACAGTATATTACCACCCCCATAACAGGATATTACCACCCCATAACAGGATATTACCATCCCCTATAACAGGATATTTCCACCTCCTATAACAGGATATTACCACCCCCATAACAGGATATTACCACCTCCATAACAGGATATCACCACCTCCATAACAGGATATTACCACCCCCATAACAGGATATTTCCACCTCCTATAACAGGATATTACCACCCCCTATAACAGGATATTACCACCTCCTATAACAGGATATTACCACCTCCATGTTTTACTGTAGGAATGGTGTTATTCGGATGGATTTCTGGCAGACATATCGTTTGGTGTTGAGGCCAAATAATTCAATTTTAGTCTCATCTGACCAGAACATCTCTTACCATGTGGCCTCAGAATCTTGGTGGAGCATTTTGGCAAAGCTCAGTGGTGATGGCATGTGGCCTTTCTTGAGGCGTGGCTTACTTCTTGTACCCCTCCTCCCATACAAGCCACATTTGGGGAGGATATGCGATATTGGTGTCATATGCACACAATGGACCACTCTTTGTCAGAGTTGCTGTGGGCTTCTTGGTAGCCTCTCTGACCAATTTCCTCCAGTTTGGAGGCACATTCTGATCCAGGGAGGGTCTGTGTTGTACCAAATACCTTTCACTTCTTAATAATAGACTTCACTATAAAGCCTTTGTATCCAACTCCTGACTTGTGCCTGTCCACAACTTTATACCGGAGATTCCGATGACAGCGACACCCATAGGTGATTGTTGCACTACCGGGGACTGAAATGATCCAGGAAAGCTCTTTTCATGCTGAGCTCATCAAAATGACCACAGCTGATCACCGGGGAAAGTCATATGGGTTTGTGTGCCATTGAGAAGATCATTAGCTAAACCTGATTGACATTTTAGGAGGGGGAGGGGTGATCATTTTTCCAACTCACTGATTCTGTTCTCTCTGACATGTTGGTGTTCTATTTTTCACTTGGATGTTTAAGTTGCACAGAGTAAATGTAGCTGGATTAAAAAAAACTGTCTGTCTTCATTTCAGGCTGCAAAGAAAGAAAATGGGATTATTTTATTTTACAGAAGTCTCATCACAATAGATAAGAAGTATTCCTATGCAACTTTTTTTAACCCTCACTTCTCCTCCCTGGTCATCCTTGCTGCCTAAAGGCTAGGTTAAAACTGCAGCCGCTTTGATTCTTCCTTCATTTAACCCTTCCTTCCATCTATTGATCCTTCCTTCCTTCAATCAAAGGATCCTTCTTTCAATTGATCATCCTTTCTTAAATCAATCAACCCTTCCTTCCTTTGATTGATCGATCAATCCTCCCTTCAAATTGATCAATCTTTGCTTCAGTTGATCAATCCTTCCTTCAAAGCAGGAATGGAATGTTTATAATAAGGAATGATCTATATATGGAAGGGTTGATAGATGGAAGGGCAGATCAATCCAAGGAAAGCTCGAATGATCAATGAAAGGGTTGATTAATCAAAGGAAGAGAGGATTGCTTGAAGGGCAGATCAATAGAATGGAAGCTTGCTATGGGGGCACTTGTGAGGACTCACTCCTGAGCTGGCTCTGTATGTCCATAGACACACAGATTGCAGCTTAGCCCCACCCCACTCCCTCCTCACTAGTTGTGATTGACAGCAGTGGGGGTGAATGGCTCCTGCTGCTGTCTCTGAGCCAATGAGGAGGGAGAGAGCGGAGAGACCTGTGCGCTACCGCTGCAATTGAAGTTTCTTCCCTATATTCCCCATGAGGAAAGAGCCGCTAACACTACGAGGTGTGTCTAAAAAGTTTGATGAATGGAATCAGAAAACAAACAAAACAGAAGCTACAAACAAATGACCTTTTATTGACCGTCAGAATAATCGCCGTTCTTCACAACGCACTTCTGACAACGTTCATAAAGCTTCTGGAAACTATCAGCAAAGGCTTCTTTAGGAATCAATCGCAGAGCCGCTGTCACACATTCTTGGATGATGCTATCATTGTTGAAGAAGACGATCAACATTGTCTTGACCTTGGACTTTTGCAGGCGACTCTTTTTGGGTCACAGGGAAGACGGTGAATGCCATTCCATAGATTGGCGCTTGGATTCTGGGTGCAACTGGTAACACCGGGTCTCCTCCCCTGTGACAATGGTTGGCAGGTAGGGATGGATCCCGGTATCACATGGTGATGAGATCTCCAGAGGTTTCCATCCATTTTTACTTTCTGCCCGTCTGTCAGTTTGTGCGGCACAAACCGGGAACAGATCTTCTATCACAAAAATATGATACAGAAAAGCGATAACATTAGCAGAGCTGAACATTTACAAGAAAGGATTGAGATATTAATGTCCAATTTAAAAAATTTTTGTGAATCATGGATTGTCCATCAAAAAAGTTCATACGGGGTTAAATCCAGCTGAATACCGTCACCACACCGCATGTGCAACAATCCCCTAAGGTAATGAACTTACCAGACAACCAAAGGGATTACGATTGTGTTTATAACAATCTCTGTCAGTAGGCACTGCGTCTCTCCATCTAGGTATTGCTCACAGCAAGCAAGAGAAAAAAATGCACATAGCGTAATCCAGTAAAATGTATTCATGTTAAAATGACCCCCCTTACAAATGCGCACTTACAATGTTTAAAATGCAAACATTGCAACAGGCATAAAACCTTCCAAATCTCTCGTCACTATCATATGTACACCTCTCACCGCTCAGCTGATTTCTCATAAAGCGGTGTTCCCGGGCTGGGTAAACAGATAGTCCGACGGTGTACGATACTGCGTGGTCACGCGCTGACGTGTTTTGTCATCACTCCATCAGAGGGCGTGGCCACACAGCGCAACTTTCTTTCTTATATACACCTATGAGCACCAGGGTATTAACCCTGCACACGCTTGTTCCTACTGGTCTGACACGCAGCATCCACCGCATCCCATCCAGAGAGCTTATGCAATCTAACAAAACATTATATTGTCAATCCAGCAGTGCATGGTAAAACCACAATCACTGAGTGGCACAATATACACCCATCATAGATTGTGGGTAGGTATGCTAAGTTGCCACCATATGTGTTTATATTCGATCGGTGAAATCACACTTGTTTTCAACCGATCTTTCCATGTATGGTGACACTATTTATAAAGATACACTAATCGATGATGAGACTGAGTATTAAATTCAAGTCACAGTTCATTCCACCATCAATCATGTGCTCACTATAGCCCTATTATTGTTTTGATTCAACATATATACAATGTTCAACTTAGATTCCAATATATGTTAAAATCATATTAGACATTAAACAGTCTGATACATCAAATTCACATTTTTACAGGGGACTTTCATCCCATACATATATCACAACAATTTCATAGCAAAAGAATTGATAAAATTGATTACATAATCACAGTAACCTTTTACATATATAAAGTATATATAAAAGTAAAATTTGATTATAAAATTCCATTATAAAATTTGTTTAAAATTCAATAATTACTGATAAATCAATTTGAATCCAACTGTATGTCCCAAGGGAATGAACGTTAAGTGTCAGTTAAATAAATCCATTTAGTCTCGCACTTTGATAATTCTCTTACCCTATTACTCCCTCTCCATTCAGGGTACATTTTTTCCACTCCCCAAAATTTTAGTCTCGAGCGGTCCCTATTGTGCTTGCATGGAGAGTGCATGGTTACACTGTGATCTTTAAAACCAATCTTAATGTTGTTAATGTGCTCAGATACACGCTTGCCCAAAGTGCGTTTAGTGCGACCAATGTACATCAGACCGCATGGGCACTGGAGCGCATATACAACATAAAAGATTTCATTTCCTGCAATTCGACTTATTTTAAACGCTTTAGAATTGGCAGTGGGTTGGAACTCCATTAAATCTCTTATTCGTGTATTTACTTGTCGGCATGATATAAATCTGTGACATGCATAAAATCCGGGCCTATCCCAAAACATAGAGGGTCTAATTGGTGGCTCCAATTTTTTTTGACAACTTTATCACCAAACGATTGCCCTTTTCCATAGATAAATATTGAATTCTCCGGAATGGCTTTCATCAAGATTTTATCCATACTCAATACTGACCAATATTTCCTAAAAATCATTTCCACTTCTTTATGTTGTACATGATATCCACTAATGAAGCCCCATTCATGCTTCATGTCTTTTTGTTTTACTTTGTCCATAAGACATCTACTTTGTGGTATTTGATATATTTCTTCAATAACATTATCCAAAACTGCTGGTTTATAGGCCTTTTCTACAAATATCTTTTTTATTATATGTGCTTGTAATAGGTAATAATCGTCACGTGAGCAGTTCCTCCTAATTCTTGTGAATTGCCCCTTTGGTATGTTTTTTAGCCATATATGGTGGTGGCCACTATGAATAGGTAAATTGCCATTCTGGTCCGTCGGTTTAAAAAAAACCTTTTGTGACCAGTTGACGATTAATTAGCATTACTGTGACCTCCAAATAATTTATTGTTTCCCTGATCCATTGACATTCTAATTTAATATTATTTATTGAGGAGCTCAATCAGAATAATAATAATATTAAAGTTGATTCTGTACCTACCTATATGAAGAACAAATCGTCAATGAACCTTTTGTAAAAAAGGAGTTCTCTTTTTTTGCTGGCCATAAATAAATGTATCCTCCCATGCACTCATAAATAGGTTCACTAGGCTTGGCGTGAATTTCGCACCCATTGCTGCGCCTTTTATTTGGGTAAAAAACTGGCCGGCGAACCAAAAATAATTCTGGACCAAGCAATAATCTAAAGCCATTCCTAAAAATGTTTTTTTGTGTAAATGGAAGATCCTCCCTTTTACTTAATGCCCAATTCAGAGATATCAGACGTCATCACGCTGTATTACTGTATATAGCGACGCTACATCAGCTGGGACCAAAAATACTTCTGGGTAGGGTTGTCCCGATACCGATACTAGTATCGGTATCGGCACCGATACCAAGCATTTGCCCAAGTACTTGTACTCGGGCAAATGCTCCCGATGCTTCTCCCGATACCTGGAAGACAGCTGTGATCGGCGCGTGGGGGACTTACAAGATTCTCCCCCAGCGGCTTTCACCAGCTTTAGTGACATACAGCTGTGATCGCTCACAGCTGACTGTCACTGCATCCTCCTCCGTGCCCCCTCCTTTCCTCTGTGCCTCTCCGCTGTCCTCTTCTTCCTCTCTCCTTATCTGTCCCCCTCCGTTCTGCTCTCCTTATCTGTCCCCTGCATTCCTCTCTCCTTATCTGTCCCCTCCGTTCTCCCCCTCCGTTCCTCCGTCCCCCTCCTCCTTCCTTTGTGTATGGAGAGAGTCAGCTGACTCTGTCCATTCACATAACTGAAACATTGTAATCTCCTGTGATTACAATGTGTCAGTTTATGAATGGAGAGAAGCTGCTGTCTTCTCTCCATTGATTCTCAGTGCAGCTGACGCTGCAGAGAAAGGGACTGGGGAATCTCTATCCTCTGTCTCTTTCTCTGTCTCAAGGGGGAGATATCAGAGGTCTGTTAAGACCCCTGATATCTCACCAAAGCCCCCCAAAAGGGCTGATTAAAAAAAAAAAAAAAAAAAAACAAAGAATAAAAAAATATTATTGGAAAAAATAAAAATTGTAAAAAAAAACCAAAAAAAAAAACACACACACATACAACGTTCACCCTCCCCCCCCCAAAAAAAAAAATAGCAAAAAAAAAAACACTGTCACATGACATTAAAAAAAAGTATCGGTAATCGGTATCGGCGAGTACTTGAAAAAAAGTATCGGTACTTGTACTCGGTCCTAAAAAAGTGGTATCGGGACAACCCTACTTCTGGGACATCTGGAATATGGAGATCTTATAAAAGCTGTAAAATGTGCCTCGTGTCCTTTATATAATCTTTAGTGTGTACCACACTTTATTGTAGGTAATTATCTAAATATTAATTCAGTGTCAGCTAGAGTGGGCCAATGCTATTTACTATGGGTCTGGCGGGGGGATTCTGCCAATCCTTATGGATTTTGGGTAATGTATATATATCGTCAGAACCCGACTGAAACTTGGAATCAAATATCTCCTTTCTATCTTATTCAGTATTCTCATGTTATATCCATGCTCTACCCAATGAATCAAATCCTTTCTGTAATTCTCAGTAGGATCAATTATTCAAACATACATACGTCTTCCCATCTGACAACATATTCTGTAATTGGGAATGATAACATTCGCTTTCTAAGATCTCTTCCCCTCCCCCTTGTCTGCTGGTCTGACAATGACATATTTTCCTTCCTCTATGTATTTTGGGTTAACACACTTTCTAGGTACCAATTTATCTACATCCTTTAAAACCATTTGTGTAAAAACTTCCCGATGTTTATTGGAAGGTTGTGGAGGATTAAATAAAGATTTATTGTTTAGCCCACTATCACCACCTCTGGTTGTCTGGTCAATTCTATTCCTTGGAGTCCATTGAATTCCTAAGAAGTATCTTTTCATGTTTATTCTTCTTCTATACTTCTGTACATCTATATAAACACCGCATTTGTTAATAGGTTTATTGGCGGCACATTTGAGTCCCGCGTTTACAATATTCATTTCTTTATGGTTGAGTTGGATGTTTGGTAAATTATAAATCCTTCTAATCCGTCTCCATTCTTCTTTTTTTGGACTCTCCATCGCCCTCTACAGCCTCTCTATCCTGTGTTCTTATTACTGGTAAGGGGCTGCGGGGTCTTTCCCATTGGGGGGATTCCACCCCCCTCGCTCCCTAGGGTATTGTGTCATCTTTGGGGGGGCGGCATTTACACTTATTTACTCCTCTTCCTCTCTGCCCACCCCTCCCCCCTCCTCCTAAAAAAGGCCTTGCTGGTTTTGGGGTATTGGTGTTCTAGTTGTTTATCATTTCATATGGAATAGAGGTGGGTATGGGGGATGGGCTCCACTGATCTCTATCATCAGAATACTGATGATGATTGGGCCATGGGTTACTATACTGTTGTCCCCTAATATGAATAGGATTTGGTCTATAATGATCCCTGTCATCATTTTTTGTATAATAATTATTAGTAGGGAGCCTTGATTGGGCCCCATAAGTGTTCTGCGGATACGGCTGATTGAAATCTGCATTATCTTCATTTTTATCATTTCTTCTCCCTCTTTGGCCTCCTCTACCTCGTTGAGCGAAGGGTTGGGGGATGGGAGTCCATTTTGGTTCTGACGGACCGGCTTCCACCCCATTATTTGGAACCATTCTCAATGGCGGTGGTGCTAGTTCAGCCTTCTCATCCACATCCCTCTGCTCACTACTAGTGTTTTGCCATAGGGAAATGGAATTATTTTTGAAATCTCCCATATCCCTGTGGAAGTTTTTTTATTTTTTTTTCTGAGTTTCTCTATCAATTTTTTTTCTCATTTCTTTTTAATGTCTTCATTAAAATTTGTATCTTTGATCGGATCGAACGTCATTTACAAATCATCAATCGTTTTCTCTAATAACCTCATTTTTTGTTTTTTTTTCCTTTTTAACACCAGTTGCTGCAATTTAAATCCCCCCAATAAAGAAGTCTAAGCTGTCATTCATAGACCCTTCCTCACTTAGACCCTCCTGTGGGGTCACTTCCCACCTGAGGATCCTCATGAGGATTTCTTCTTTTAGGTATTGTTCGATCGTACAAATATCCCACCAAGTGCCGATTGGCTTCTCTAATGTGTACCCCAATGTTGTGAGTAATTATTGATGATCCACATTTTCACCTGGTGCAGCATCTACCGCAAATAAGTCATGGAAATGAATTGTTCGGTTACTGATCGATTTTATCGCCTCCATGGCTGCTATAGGGAACAAAATTCAATATCTAATCAATGAGAAATAGTCAAACATAAAAGGTTGATCCCCCTCCCCCCAGCGCTCATCCAATCACAGAATGATGATACAAAACAACAGAAGCAGCCACTATAACAATCAATCGATCATCACAAAAATCTGCTCCAATAAAGCGATCACATGAGCAGCGCTGACCAATCACAAGAAAGGATCGAGATATTCATCTCCAATTTATAAAATGTTGTGAATCATGGAAGAGATCTTCTGCTTCCCCAAATCTTGGTGGACGATGGTGGGCACCGTGTCCTGGCTAATGCCCAATTCCTCCACCATCGATTGTAGAGTCAGTGGCCAATCTGGTGCCAGCATTTGTGGGATTTGTTCGATGGTGTCTGGGGTCCTGCTTGTAGATGGGTGACCCGAGCGTGGCTCCTCCTCAGTCCTTTCCTTCCTGACGTGGAAGTGTTTGAACTGTCATAAACTCATTTTCTGCTCACGACTTCCGTCCCGTACAATCGTCCAACATTTCATGTGTCTCCATCGCTGTTCTCCCCAAATTGTAGCAGAACTTCGATCGTTGCCCCATTGCACTGTGCCCCTCCCCCTCACACTATGTTCCACCCCCACAGCGGATTTACCCCGACAGTCACGTGTATTCCACACTAGGTGGTTCTTCTCAGCGTGTCTCTGGATAGACATGTGCATGCGCGTGCACCTGGCCCATGTTGTGATATCGGAGCGATCAATGAACTATTTAGACACACCTGGTATCTGTATCCCCACATATGTTAGTGTATTGTTCTTTGTATCTGCATGGCGCTTAGTCCTATATGTGTGCTATCTATACATGTAGAAATCACATGACATTTAGTGTATGAGTCATTACCTCATGTCACATGACCAAGTGATTATATATCACATGAGGGGGCGGGGCCAAAATACCAAAATACATTGTGAGGAGATAATCCCAGACTCCCGGTGCTGGAAGTAGAATCCCAAAATATATCATGTGACCAACGCAGAAATATTCCATTACAAATCACATGGATGGGGGACCAAAATCCCTGTGCTGCAAAAAAACCCAAAAATGTGTGGGGGAGTTAAGACCGGACTCCCGGTGCTGCAAATAAAAAATGTAAAATACTATAACATATAATGTGAAGACTCAAATCTACAATACACATTATAGAGTCTTTCATTGATGTTATATAGTTATAAACCACTAGAGGGCGACACTTTTTTATGTGTTTAATACACTAAATGTTTTGGCCACTAGATGTCCTCATTACATGAGCCCACAATTCACACACATTATATGTATACATAAAATCTAATTATGAAATGAATAAGGGGGGAAATTAGTTGTATTATTATGGAAATGGATTAAGGGGTTGTAGGAGAAACTCTGACCAAAAGAAGGACCCTTTGGTGTTGGGACTATGTAGGGACTATCCAAAAATCATCAGATAATGATTACAAATGAAAAAGTAATATTTATTGATACAAAAAGTAAAAAGAATGAGAGAATAGAAGTAGAAATGCAGAGAATGTAATATACATCACATTGATAAGACACTTCCAGGTCACCAAATATCGATCGTCCTATACTGACCATGGAAGCCTATACAGAGGCATATGGGGAATGCAGATGGTGCTAAGAGGAAAAACAGAAGGAAATATTCTGATGTGCTCAACCAATCATCCGCCCGGAATGCAGACCATGGGAGCCAATCCCAGCGCTGGACCACTGAGACCTCCCAAAGGGTGCACGATGCTGGGCCAGCCGACCTCTAGTTGGGAGTGTTGGAAAAGATGGCGGTAATAGGCGGAGCTGGAAGTGTATAAAGATATAGATTTGTTTACTAGAAATCCTTCATAGAGATGCAGAATGTAGAATTCCACCATCTACATTTCTTGTGTAGCAATAACTCATGGTGGAGCTGCTGGTTTAAGCGGGTCTGTTACCTTCACTCTGCTTCCCTCTGTTTCACCAGCACTGGGTCTAGGGTTCCGTTGAGTTTATCTCTGGACGACACACGCACCAACACTGGAGTACGTTTTCAATTCTTTATTAAACACTTGACTTAGGAAATAGCAGGAAAGAGGCGGAAAGGAAACTGCAGAAGAAACTCAAACATCTTCTTGTAGGGTTCTTTTAACAAATGTCCTGGTAGAATTCAGATAATTATGTGGAATGCGCTCCCCTCGTGGGACACACTCTTTGCTCGTCTGGATAGGCCTCTCTCTCCGGCCTAGCAGCCAGTACGCAGCACGAATCAAAGTCTCTGCCACAGACTTGCTTAGGAACAAAACCCGTACGATCCTCTGCCACAGGATGCATCAGATTTTCTGTAATGAATGTCAGTCACAGTGTGTCAGGTACTCACCAAGGCCGAGTTGCTGAGAGAGGCTCCCCTTGCAGCTGGGCGCACGATACCCTCTGGAAGTGACACAGCGGGTATTGGGCACAAAGAAGCACGGGTCGCCAGCAGGTAGTAGAGGAGCTGGGCGATTCTTCAGGCAGGGAAGAGATCCGTGCTGGGTAGCTGAGCCGGGTACTGAGGGTCAACCACAAGGCAGATGTCTGGAAGTAGGCCGAGGGTCAAACACCGGTATGCAAGTAGGCAAAAGTCCAACACTGGGTAAGGTTGAGACAAAGTCCAAGAACAGGCCGGGGGTCAAACACAGGTGGCCAGGCGGGCAGATAATCCACAGTAGGGTGAGGCAGAAGCAAGTCCAGGAGCAGGCCGAGGGTCAAACACAGGTAATCAGGCAGGCAGATAATCCACAGTAGGGTAAGGCAGAAGCAAGTCCAGGATCAGGCCGAGGGTCAAACACAGGTAATCAGGCAGGCAGATAATCCACAGTAGGGTAAGGCAGAAGCAAGTCCAGGAGCAGGCCGAGGGTCAAACACAGGTAGTCAGGCAGGTAGCGAAGTCCAGAAGGCAGCCGAGGGTCAAGCACAAGAGAGGTTCAAGCAGAGTCGGGGTTGGTCCGGGTCACAACGGGTAGGCACAGGTACACGGATTCAGGAGCAGGTTACAGGAGCTGAAAAGACAAACCAGCAACAAAACACAGGCCATAGCCGTCTTTATATAGGCCCGCCAGGGGAACGTCCCGATGTGCGTGCACGCGTTTGTAACGATGCGCTGCGTCGTGCACCCACGTGAGCGGATCCATTCGGAACACGCGCTCGTACCCGCTGACTGTGAAACGGTACGTGCCGATGTGCAATTCTACCACGCAGGCGCATGGGGAAATGCCTATATTGACAGGCCCTGATTCTGGCATTTCCCTGACAGTGCCCCCCCCCAAGGGGCAACCTCAGGGTGCCCAACCTAGCTCAGATCCCAGGATGTCTTCTGTGAAACTCTCGCAATAGACGAGGGGCATGAATATTGCTAGCGGGCTCCCAAGAATTGTCCTCCGGGGGGTACCCTTTCCATTTAACTAGATACTGTTCCTGCCCCCCCTCCATTTGTGATCTACTATTGCCTCAACTTCGAATTCTTCCTCCCCTTCAATCCGGATTGGTGGAGGAGGTAGTTCTTCCCTTCCTGGAAAAGGGTTAGGAGTGACCGGTTTTAGTAAGGAGGCATGGAACACCGGATGTATCTGATAAGAATTAGGTAAGGTCAGTTCAAAAGCCACGGGGTTTACAACTCTCTTAATTTCAAAAGGACCAATGAATTTTGGCCCTAATTTGCGTGATGGGCAAGGCAATTTGAGGTTGATGGCTGATAGCCAAACTTTATCTCCAACCTTGAGACTTGGGTTACTTCTTCTTCCCCTGTTATAGAATTTTTCATAACTTTCTTGAGCTTTCTACATCGTTTCCTGAATTTGCAAAAAGTTTGTTTGAATAGCACGTATACGGTCTTGTACTGCGGGAGTAGTGATTTCGGGAATAGAATCCGGGAGAAAGGAAGGGTGAAAACCATAGTTTGCCCAGAAAGGTGTTTGGTTGATGGTGGAATGTACAGAATTGTTGTAGGCGAACTCTGCGCACGGTAAGAGGGAAGAGCAGTTGTCCTGGGACCAGGAGCAGAAACATCGAAGGTATTGCTCTAAAGATTGATTTGTTCTTTCTGTCTGGCCATTACTTTGTGGGTGATAGGCGGAAGAAAGGGATGTCTTGATTTCTAAGGACTTGCACATATCCTTCCAGAATCTTGACGTGAACTGAATCCCCCTATCGGATACAATGTTGTGGGGGACGCCATGGAGTCTCACTACTTCTTTTATAAAAACCTCTGCGGTTGTGGAAGCAGAGGGGGTGCCTACCAATGGCAGGAAGTGGGCCATCTTTGAAAGGCGGTCAACAACCACTAAGATGGTAGTAAAATTCTCGGAAGGAGGCAAATCGACAATAAAGTCCATAGAGACCTCTGTCCAGGGACGTTCTGGTATAGATAAAGATTTTAAAAGTCCCCACGACTTGGCATTAGATCCCTTATTGCGTTGGCAAGTGATGCAAGATTGTATATATCTTCTGCAGTCTTGTCTCCACCCCGGCCACCAGAACGAGCGATTAATTAGTTCGGAGGTCTTTTGTATACCAAAATGTCCTGCCAACTTGTGATCGTGGAAGGTTTGAAGAATCTGAAGTCTTACTGGGAGTGGCACAAATACCTTGTCCTGGGCCCATAGCAGACCATCCTTCTTTTCTAGGGCGGATACTTCAGGTTCTGTACATTGACTGGAGGCCTGTATAATAATTGACCTAAGATTGGGCTGAACCAGGCTGAGAAAGTGGTGAGGAGCTAGGATGGTTCCGGGTTCTTCCGGTCCACTGGTTTCTGGGAACATACGGGAAAGTGCGTCTGCCTTCCCGTTCTTGGAGCCAGGTCGATAGGTAATATGGAAGTTAAACCTGGAGAAGAATAAGGCCCAACGGGCCTGACGAGGTCGGAGGCGTTTAGCTGTTCGAAGATATTCTAGGTTACGGTGGTCAGTGAAGATCATGATGGGTTGGAAAGCCCCTTCCAGCAGATATCTCCACTCTTCTAAGGCAAACTTTATAGCAAGTAACTCTCGATCCCCGACATCATAATTCTTCTCAGGAGGGGTGAGCTTGCGAGAGGCAAAGGCCACCGGATGGAGCAAGGCTTTTTGGCCACTTCTCTGAGACAGGATCGCCCCTATTGCTGACTCCGAAGCATCCACTTCAAGCACATAGGGTAGGACTGGGTTGGGATGTTGGAGGACGGGAGCCGATATAAACAGTCTCTTTAGTTCATCAAAGGCTTCTTGAGCATCTGGGGACCATTGGAATCTAGTCTGCTGGCGAGTTAGTTGAGTAATAGGGGAGATGATAGAGGAGAAACCTTTAATAAATCTGCGATAGAAATTGGCGAAGCCAACGAATCGCTGAATTCCCTTTTTATCTATGGGAGCTGGCCATTCCTGGATGGCCCTAACTTTCTGCGGATCCATTGCGACCCCTCCTACTGAAATAATAAATCCAAGGAACTGGATAGTGGTTTTCTCGAAGTCACATTTTTCCCCCTTTAAGTATAGGTCATGTCTTCTGAGGACCGAGAGTACTTTCTTCACATGGGTACGATGTGCTTCTAAAGTGGTGGAAAAGATCAGGATGTCATCGAGATAAACAATTACAAAGTTATCTAGATACTCACGGAAGATGTCATTGACTAGATGTTGAAACGTAGCCGGGGCATTGCAAATACCAAAAGGCATCACCAAATATTCGAAATCTGGACCGGAAAGCTGTCTTCCATTCATCTCCTTCTCGTATCCGAACCAAATTGTACGCCCCCCAGAGATCTAATTTATTAAAGATCTGGGCGGCTCGGAGACGCTGGAACAGTTCAGGAATAAGAGGGAGCGGGTACCTGTTCTTGATGGTAACTTTGTTAAGCTCCCTATAGTCCACACAAGGCCTCAAGGATCCATCCTTTTTCTCCACAAAAAAGATTCCCGCTCCAGCTGGAGAAGAAGAAGCCCGGATGAATCCCTTTTCAAGATTTTCATCGATGTAGGAGCGAAGAGCTTCTAGCTCGATCTCTGAGGGAAAAATGCGGCCGAAGGGGATCTCGGAACCGGGTAGGAGGTCGATGGGGGAATCATAGGGTCGGTGTGGAGGTAGACTGTCAGCTTTCTTCTTATCAAAGATGTCCAGGAATTCATGGTATGCTGCTGGGACATGTTGGAGATTATCCGGTACTGGTTGTAACGTTAGACATGGAACCGTTCTGTCGTATTTTGGTGAAAAGCAGTGTTGAGAGCAGTACATGGAAGAGAAGAGGACTTCTTTCTTGCTCCAGTTTATCTGAGGATCATGGGCCTGCAACCATGGAAACCCCAAAATGATGGGAAACATAGGTGAACTTATAATGTCAAAGCAAAGGAATTCGGAGTGATCTGAGTCTATATGAGTGAGGATAGGCTTCGTTTCCTGTGTGACAGGGCCAGAACAGGGTAGGGATCCATCTGCCAGATGGATTTGTAGCTGTTGCTCCTTAACTCGGAGAGGGATGTGCAGGTTTTGGGCCAAAGATGCATCCAAGAAGCAACTGCAGGCTCCTGAGTCAACGATGGCTGGCAACCGGACCTTCTCTTCCGCCACCTGTAAGGAGATCATGAGGACAAGATGAGACTGGCTTGAATTAGCTACTTGAAAGTTGGTGGCAGACCGAGTGCGGTACTTACTGGGTCTCACAGGGCAGTTGTTTAGGAAGTGACCGGCTCCTCCACAATATAGACAAAGGTTGGCCTGGCGCCGGCGGAGCTTTTCATCAGGAGAGAGTGGGGGTCGAACAAGACCCAGTTGCATGGGCTCACCATGAGAGGATGACGAAGAAGTTGTAGGGGGTGCAGGAACACGTGGTACCCGTGGCATCATCCAAGTGGGCCTTGGAGACTGGAAACGCTCGCTGCGACGTTCCCGGAGGCGTCTGTCCAGTTTAATAGCGAGTTGGATCAGGTCTTCTAGAGAGGCCGGGGTATCCACTCGAGCCAGTTCATCCTTTAGGATCTCAGAGAGTCCGTGGCAATACTGATATTTTAATGCAGCCTCGTTCCAGCTGGTGTCCCCTGACCATTTTCGAAATTCCACAGTGTAATCTTCCACTGGTCTCTTTTCCTGAGTCAGGGTATGCAGGAGGGACTCAGCCGTGGCAGTACGCTGAGGATCATCGTATAGCTGGGCCATGGAAACAAAAAATGCATCTGCAGAGTCAAGGAGGGGACTCTTCTGCTCAAGGAGGTTGTGAGCCCAGGATTGCGGTTCGTCAGAAAGCAAAGAGATAATGAACCCCACTTTCACAGTCTCAGAATAAAAAGTCAACAACAAGGAGAGGGGCGCCTCTGAGTATAAATCATAAATACATTTTATTAAAACAACAATATACACTCACATGGAAGTTGGAGAAGTTGCATTAGGGTCAGTTGGCTGGGCTGGAGAGATGCGGTGGAACTACAGGTCACAGCGGTTCCTGCAGGGCATGCCAGGTCCAAGGAGGATTAGTTCTTGCAGCCGGGTGCAGTCTCTTACAGCGAACAGTCCAACACAAATCCTGCTGAGTTGGGAGCCAGGTTATATCCCAGATGCACAGATAGGGGTTCCAGGGAAGGAAGGGAGAGATGTGTAGGACGCCAGAGCATCCGTTCAGCCGTGCTGCTGCTCACTGGTGGAATGGTGAAGCCTCTAGGAAGGGAAAAGGCCGGCCGAGCCGAGAATCTCAAACGAGGCTTGGAGAGCAAGTACAGCGTGGCGCCCGGTGATGACGTCACACGCATGCGTCATCACCGGGCGCCACGCTGTACTTGCTCTCCAAGCCTCGTTTGAGATTCTCGGCTCGGCCGGCCTTTTCCCTTCCTAGAGGCTTCACCATTCCACCAGTGAGCAGCAGCACGGCTGAACGGATGCTCTGGCGTCCTACACATCTCTCCCTTCCTTCCCTGGAACCCCTATCTGTGCATCTGGGATATAACCTGGCTCCCAACTCAGCAGGATTTGTGTTGGACTGTTCGCTGCAAGAGACTGCACCCGGCTGCAAGAACTAATCCTCCTTGGACCTGGCATGCCCTGCAGGAACCGCTGTGACCTGTAGTTCCACCGCATCTCTCCAGCCCAGCCAACTGACCCTAATGCAACTTCTCCAACTTCCATGTGAGTGGATATTGTTGTTTTAATAAAATGTATTTATGATTTATACTCAGAGGCGCCCCTCTCCTTGTTGTTGTTTTAGCTTGCTGGACCCTGCTTTTGGTTCCTTTGGTGGCCGCCCTGACTGACCTCTTGTATATACTCCCAGTATATATGCATGAACTTACACATGCATTTTTACAGTTTTCAGTTTCTGGACTAATCGGTTTTACTTTCAAGGTAACTGTGCTTTGCGCCTTTTTACTTGTATTTTCAGAATAAAAAGTCCTGGGTTGAAGGGCAAAGTATAGTAGGCAAGCGTTTCTAAATGCCCTGTACTTCTTCTGGTTACCGGAGAATCGTTCCGGAATGGGAACCCTGGGTTCAGGTAAGGCCATTACTGCTGCAGAAGCCGGGTTGGCTTGATCCCGAGAGGGAGATGTTCCACTAGCAGATGCTGATGCGGCGTCCGAGGGGTTAGGAAATGTGGTTAGATGTTGCAGACGACCCTCAATCTGAAAGTAACCGTCTTGGAGTCTCTGGACAGCCTGGGTGAGGGCTGTGACTTTCTGGCAGAGTGCCTCAAGGGGAGAGCCAGCTCTGTCGGCCTCGCTCATGGCTGGTTTGTACTGTCAGGTACTCACCAAGGCCGAGTTGCTGAGAGAGGCTCCCCTTGCAGCTGGGCGCACGATACCCTCTGGAAGTGGCACAGCGGGTATTGGGCACGAAGAAGCACGGGTCGCCAGCAGGTAGTAGAGGAGCTGGGCGATTCTTCAGGCAGGGAAGAGATCTGTGCTGGGTAGCTGAGCCGGGTACTGAGGGTCAACCACAAGGCAGATGTCTGGAAGTAGGCCGAGGGTTAAACACCGGTATGCAAGTAGGCAAAAGTCCAACACTGGGTAAGGTTGAGACAAGTCCAAGAACAGGCCGGGGGTCAAACACAGGTGGCCAGGCGGGCAGATAATCCACAGTAGGGTGAGGCAGAAGCAAGTCCAGGAGCAGGCCGAGGGTCAAACACAGGTAATCAGGCAGGCAGATAATCCACAGTAGGGTAAGGCAGAAGCAAGTCCAGGATCAGGCCGAGGGTCAAACACAGGTAATCAGGCAGGCAGATAATCCACAGTAGGGTAAGGCAGAAGCAAGTCCAGGAGCAGGCCGAGGGTCAAACACAGGTAGTCAGGCAGGTAGCGAAGTCCAGAAGGCAGCCGAGGGTCAAGCACAAGAGAGGTTCAAGCAGAGTCGGGGTTGGTCCGGGTCACAACGGGTAGGCACAGGTACACGGATTCAGGAGCAGGTTACAGGAGCTGAAAAGACAAACCAGCAACAAAGCACAGGCCATAGCCGTCTTTATATAGGCCCGCCAGGGGAACGTCCCGATGTGCGTGCACGCGTTCGTAACGATGCGCTGCGTCGTGCACCCACGTGAGCGGATCCGTTCGGAACACGCGCTCGTACCCGCTGACTGTGAAACGGTACGTGCCGATGTGCAATTCTACCACGCAGGCGCATGGGGAAATGCCTATATTGACAGGCCCTGATTCTGGCATTTCCCTGACACAGTGCCTGAACCTTTAAGCCAACCCGGCAACACTATGCTGTATAGTTACTTTTGGATATGTCCTCCAACCAAGTCACCAGGCCCCTCTATAGACCAGCACGCTGCGTGATCCCTCCAAGACGGGTCCTCCCTTGGGATCTCCTCGGTTGTCCAGCTTCGTCACACAGGACCGACAGCTCAGGACCCCTTGGCCGCAGTGGTAGGCCCCAGACAAGCCTCTGGACCCATCCCTGCGCCGCAGTATCGTGGGCCTCCGGAACGGAAGACCACGAAGTAGCTCCTTAATGCATACCTGTCGGCCAGGAGGGCCAGCAGGTGGCTGTAAAAACGAACCCCAATATATGGTGTCTGTCCCATAAATACCCTTGCCCAGAATGCAACTCGGAGAACCACCTCCACCGGGTTGTCTCCAGGACAGAAGAGCATCTATTCACTTCGACACGTTGCCTTTCCAACACTAACCAGTGATAACAGCGACACCCACCGGTCAGCACGGAAACATACACAACGTCAGCCAAGCTGGGACAGAGGCAAATGTAACCATCTTAACGCACAAATTACTAAATTTACCTAACATGCGGTAGATTGCAAATGTCGGAGGAAAGATCCAGAATTGTCTGGTGGTAAGCAGTTAATGACCGGACATTTTTTGGTGATACAGCACGGCGTTGCTTTCACTGACAATTGCGCGGTCCTGCGGCGCTGTACACAAATACATTTTATGTCTTTTTATTCCCCACAAATAGAGATTTCGTTTGGTGGTATTTGATCACCTTATTTTTTGCACTATAAACAAAAAGAGTGACATTTTTTAAAAACAAAACAATATTTTTTGCTTTTTTCTATAATAAATATCCCAAAAAATGTAGACAATTGAATTTCTTCCTCAGTTTAGACTGATATTTATTCTTCTATATAATTCTGGTAAAAAAATTGCAATAATCGTATATTGATTGGTTTGCGCAACAGTTATACAAAGTAGGGGATTTATGTAATTTTATTATTATTTTTTTTACTACTAATGGTGGCGATTTTTAACATGACTGCGACAATATGGTGGACACATCGGACACTTTTCACACAGTTTTGGGACCATTGTCATTTATACAATGATCAGAGCTATAAAAATGCACTGATTACTGTATAAATGTCACTGGCAGGGAAGGGGTTCAATGTGTTCCCTGGTGTGTGTTCTAATTGTAGGGGGGGGGACTGACCTAGAGGAGATGATAGATCGCTGTTCTGAGATATTAGGAACACACGATCTCTCCTCTCCTCAAAGAACTGGGATTTGTATCTTTACACAAGTTCCTCTTCTAACTCTCGTGCCCATGATCGTGCGCGCCTGCTATCCCAATCCCACAAGCCAACATACCACTGTATAATGACGGCGGCCGGTCAGCAACCATTAAAAAGGGTAACCAGGCTTTTGTTGCCATGGTTACCAAAGCTTCTTATACATAGTGATGGCAGTGGGGGAGGGGCTGGAAGAGCCCGGGGGGAGGGGACACACCATTACTAATCATTTATAATACAGGAATAGGAGGGGGCAATATGATGGGGCAGTTTTAATGGGGGCAATTTGATGGGGCAGTTTTGATGGGGCATTTTAATGAGTTTTTATTGGGCAATATGATGGGACAGTTCTGATGAGGGCAATTTGATGGGGACAATTTTGATGAGGCAATTTTGATGAGGCAGTTTTGATGGGCAATTAGGATGGGGCAATTTGGATGGGGACAATTTTGATGGGGCAGTTATGATGGGGGCAATTTTGATGGGGCAATTAAGATGGGACATATTTGATGGGGGCAATTCTGATGGGGGCAATTTGGATGGTGGCAATTTTGATGGTTCAGTATGATGGAGTAATATTGATGGGGCAATTTTGATAGGGGCAGTTTGATGGGGCAATTTTGATGGGGGCAGTTTTGATGGGGCAATTTTGATGGGGGCAATTTTGATGGGGCAGTTATGATGGGGCAATTTTGAAGGAGCAATTTTGATGGGGGCAATTTTGATGGGGCAGTTATGATGGGACAGTATTGATGGGGGGCAGTTTTGATGGGGGCAATATTGATGGGGCAGTTATGATGGGGGCAATTTTGATGGGGCAATTATGATGGGACAATTTTGATGGGGCAATTCTGATGGGGCAATTTGGATGGTGGCAATTTTGATGGTTCAATATGATGGAGTAATTTTGATGGGGCAATTATGGGGCAATTTTGATAGGGGCAGTTTGATGGGGCAATTTTGATGGGGGCAGCTTTGATGGGGCAATTTTGATGTAGCAATTTTGATGGGGGCAATTTTGATGGGGCAGTTTTGATGGGACAGTTATGATGGGACAGTTATGATGGGGGCAGTATTGATGGGGGCAGTAAGATGAGGCAATTTTGATAGGGCAGTTTTGATGGGGCAGTATGATGGGGCAATTTTGATGGGGGCAGTACGATGTAGCAATATGATGGGGGCAGTTTTGATGGGGCAATATAATGGCAGTTTTGATGGGGGCAGTTTTGATGAGTTTTGATTGGGCAATTTGATGGGGCAGTTTTGATGAGGGAAATTTGATGGGGCAATTTGATGGGACAGTTCTGATGGGACAAATTGATGGGGCAGTTCTGATGGGGGCAATTTGATGGGGGAAGTTTTGATGGGGCAATTTGAATGGGGCAATTTGGATGGGGCAGTATGATGGGTCAATTTTGATGGGGGCAGTATGATGGGGCAATATTGATGGGGCAGTATGATGGGGTCATTTTGTTGGGGCAGTTTGATGGGGCAATTTTGATGGGGCACTTATGACAGTGGCAGTATTGATGGGGGTAGTATGATGGGGCAATTTTGATAGGGGCAGTTTTGATGGGGCACTATGATGGGGCAGTATGATGGGACAAGTATGATGGGGTCATTTTGATGGGGCAGTTTTGATGAGGGCAATTTGATGAGGCAGTTCTGATGGGACAATTTGATGGGGCAATTTTGATGGGGCAATTTGAATGGGGCAATTTGGATGTGGGCAGTTATGATGGGGCAATTTTGATAGGGGCAGTTTTGATGGGGCAGTATGATGGCTCAATTTTGATGGTGACAGTTTTGATGGGGCAGTATGATGGGGCAATTTTGATGGGGGCACTATGATGGGGTCATTTTGTTGGGGCAGTTTTGATGGGGCAATTTTGATGGAGCAGTTATGACAGTGGCAGTATTGATGGGGGCAGTATGATGGGGCAATTTTGATGGGGCAATTATGATTGGGCAATTTTGATAGGGGCAGTATGATGGGGCAGTATGATGGGGCAATTTTGATGGGGGCAGTATGATGGGGTCATTTTGATGGGGCAGTTTTGATGGGGCAGTATGATGGGGCAATTTCATGGGGCAGTTTTGATGGGGCAGTATGATGTGGCAATTTTGATGGGGCAGTATAATGGGGACAGTTTTGATGGGGAAGTTTTCATGGGGCAATTTTGATGGGGCAGTGTGATGAAGCAATTTTGATGGGGGCAGTTTTGATGGGGCAATTTTGATGGGACAGTATAATGGGGGCAGTTTTCATGGGGAAGTTTTCATGGGGCAGTTTAGATGGGGGAAATTTTGATGGGGGGCAATTTTTATGGGGCAGTGTGATGAAGCAATTTTGATGGGGGGCAGTTTTGATAGGGTAATTTTGATGGGGGCAATTTGATGGGGCAGTATGATGGGGTAATTTTGAAGGTGGCAGTTTTGATGGGGGCAATCATGATGGGGCAATATGATGTTGCAGTTTTGATGGGGCAATATGATGGGGCAGTTTTGATGAGGCAGTTTTGATGGGGTAATTCTGATGGGGGCAATTTTGATGAGTTTTGATTGGGCAATATGATGGGCAATTTGATGGGGCAGTTCTGATGAGGGCAATTTGATGGGGCAGTTCTGATAGGGGCAATTATATGGGGGCAGTTTTGATGGGGCAATTTTGATGGGGGCAATTTTGATGGGGGCAATTTTGATGGGGAAAATTTGGATGGGGTAAATTTTGATGGGGGAGTATGATGGGGAAATTTTAATGGGGAATTATGATGGGGCTAATTTTGATAGGGGCAGTTTTCATGGGGCAGTTTTGATGGGGCAGTATGATGGGGCAGTTTTGATGGGGAAGTTTTCATGGGGCAGTTATGATGGGGCATTTCTGATGTGGCAGTATGATGGGGCAATTTTGATGGGGGGTAATTTTGATGGGGCAGTGTGATGAATCAATTTTGATGGGGGAAGTTTTGATGGGGCAATATGATGGGGGCAATTTTATGGGGCAGTATGATGGGGAAATTTTGATGGTGGCAGTTTTGATGGGGGAAATTTTGATGGTGGCAGTATGATGGGGCAATTTTTATGGGGGCAGAATAGGGGGCAATTTGATGGTCAATTTGATGGGGGGAGTATGATTGTGCAGTTTTGATGGGGGCAGTATGATGGGGCAATTTTTATGGGGGCACTTTGGGCTTTGGGGCAGCTCCAGCAAAAGTTAATTACTTTTTTAAAAGATGATAATTGTAAATGATGTCCCTTGTTTCTGTGCATATATATATATATATATATATATATATATATATATATATATATATATATAAATATAACACAAGAATTTTTATATATAATCTGCACAGAAACAAGGGATATCATTTACAATTATCATCTTTTATAAAGTAATGACCTTTTGCAGGAGATTTTCGTATTTCTAGATTTATAATCTTTGTAAATGTAGATAAACTTCCTGCTTCCTGGGGGGGAGGGGAGGTTTCCATAGCTAAGGGGCGGGAACTTCCTCTGACACTGCTGTTGCTATGGAAACCTGACCTACAACCTATTATACGGCTTGTGCTGCTCTGAGCATGTGCGAGATCTGGAGGTGCATGCTGGGTAACCATGGAATACAGAAAGAGATACAGTCTGGCTTCAGATGCCCACACATAAGATGGTGGCGGCCTGCTGGGACTTAAGAAAACAATGCTGCAAAAATTCAAACCGGATCTTGGATTACAGCGTACCTTTACTAGAATACATTCATCATGAGGATTATAGGGGGAGTTTTATCTAAAAAGTTTTTTAAAAAAACATTTCCCCTGGAACATCACTTTAAGGTGTGACCTCATATTATACGGTTTTGGTAAATCTGAAGACAGAAATCTGTAGAAAATCTAATAGTGTGTATGGGGGCTTTATACATCGATCGGACGAACATAAGGCAATAGTGGGCTCAAGACTTTATAGGCACAATAATAGCTAGATGTGTAATTAAAATTCTGATTTATTTAGAAATTTTTTTTAAAAAATAGGAGATAAAACAAAGAAACATACATAGTTCAATTCCTAGTTACACAGTTTTACACATTATGCACTCCATACATAGCTGAATGGTTTAAGTAATAGAGATTAAGCAAAATTTAGAATCAAAACTTTGATCAATATAGTTACAGTACGTTCCGTTGAACCAAAAGCTATGCAATGGTGACAATCAGATTCTGTCTAGGCTCGACATGTTACGCGCCACATGCGCTTCTTCAGGAGCACAGAATTGAATACTGTAATGAACAATACATTTATGATAAATACATCATGGTATAATATTGGTATAATATTGTTGAATGAAAAAATATATAGACAGTATGATAGAATAGTGAGAAGAGGCTGTTCCTAAACATCCAAGGAGGTATGTCCGTCCTACACTGTCCCGGTGGAGCGTAAGCAATGTGGGGACGAATGTAACATCATAAAAATGAATCATAGGGAAATGGGGTGAAGTGTAGAATGCAAAGTAAGCCATATAGTCAGGTAAGGGTGGGGTAGGAAAAGGGGGAGGGGGGAAGGGGGGGGCAAGGGGGAAACAGGGAAAGGGCCGAAAAAGGGCGGGAGGGAAGGGAGGGGAGGGAGGGGGAAGGGAAAGAGTGAGGGGAAGAGGGAAGGGAAAGGAAGAAAGGAAAAGGAAGGGGGAGGGGAAAAGAGAAAGGAAAGGGGAGAGGGAGGGAGAAGGGGAGACGGGGGGAAGGGGGGGAAACCCCGAAACATGAGTAGTTTATACAGATGTCAGTGTATATGTAGGATAAAGTTGTAAGATTAATTGGTAGCCATCGGGATTAATAATAAAGAAGGAGTCAAAAGAATTATAACATTAAAGTAGTGAAATATATTATAGAGTCACGTATGGCCTATAGTACAACCCCTGATATTCCATATTCAAGATTATAATTCGTTTTAAAGTATAAATTAAACTTACCCTGGTAGGCTTTGTAGCTATGCTTAAAAGAAGGGGGGAAGGAACCACAGCAATCTCATTAACCAGTATTGGTAACTCTCAGTGGTTGATTATCAGCAGTTCTAATTTGATGGAAGGGGATCTGATGTCAGTCAGAGGCAGATGCAGGTATTACATCAAAGTGCGTATGGGATTTGTTCCTTAAGAAATTGCTATTTCTGAACCCCAATCCTGCTGAGTCTGTTGTAGGGATAAGACATGTTGTAAGGATAAGCCATAAGTAAAATCATCTGAAGGGTAGTTAGAATCCAAGCTTACCTGAGTCTGTAAATGAAACTGATAGTCAAAAGGGTTGATAGCATAGAGCCACACAGCCGTCTCATAGAGAGCGGCTGGTAGTGTGGATAGTACAAGGGGAGACGCCAGAGGCGTCTCTTGTACATCCGCCCCGCCTGTAGTCACCAATCGGCGTAGCCGACGTGACGTCATTCAGGCCGGCCACCGACGCGTACTTAGGGTTGCCACATGATCCCTTTAATCCAGGACACACATTAATTACACAGGTTCTGTGGCTGATTAAGGTGGTAATTAAACTCACTTGGTGACTTATCTGCATTAAATCAGCCTCAGAACATGTGCAATTTATATGTGTCCTGGATTAAAGGGATGATGTGGCAACCCTACGCGTACTGCGCATGCCTCAATCCCCGACGTCATCCGAACAGCTGACGACGCGTCGGGGAGAGAGGAGGCAGTCGCGTCCTGGTATCCCGGCAACTGAGCGAGCACTGGGGCAACTGCGCAGGCTCCCCATCTCCAGCGCGAGCTGAACAGCTGACGGCGCGTCGAGGGAAGAGAGGGCAGCCGCGTCCCGGTATCCTGGCAACCAGGGATACAAAGAGGCAAACCGCTCATGTCTCACCCCCCAGTGCGGTCCGACAGCTGCCCGCCTGTCATGAGGGAGTGGGGGGATGGATTGCAGCCGCATCCATGCCGACACGGCCACTAAGGGACACCTAGTGCGCCAACCACCTAGGAATAGATGTGGCACTGGGCGGCCACACATTGCCAAATTACCCCGCTAGACAGTGCAATGGAGGGGCGCACCCCATGGTGAAGGGACAGCCTCTGGATGTGATAATAGTTAAATAAAAATAAAACACATTAGTTGAGGACATGGTAATAATTAACAATAAACGGCTTAAGGGTATTATAGCAACAATTGAGATGAGGAAAAAAGGAAAATAATAAAAACAGGTAAACAATCTACAACTATACAAAAAAAGGGGGAGAAAAAATTTTTTTATGACGGAGATGAATGAATAAAATGGTTGGTGGAGATAGGCGTATACTATTATTATTGAATAGCAATAAGTAGTTTACATTATTTTTACCTACGTGAAGGGACATGGAAGGAAAAGTTATTAGTTAACCGTATAGTAACTGAATAGGGGTAAGATCTCACTTCTGTTGGTGTACAACAGTAGATTAGTATATAGATAATTATATGATTAGACATGAATGACACGAGAAACAAACTAGTATGATGGCCAGAGAGGTTTCCTGTTTTTTTATTCTAAATTTTGCTTAATCTCTATTACTTAAACCATTCAGCTATGTATGGAGTGCATAATTTGTAAAACTGTGTAACTAGGAATTGAACTATGTATGTTTCTTTGTTTTATCTCTTATTTTTGAAAAAAAAATTCTAAATAAATCAGAATTCTAATTACACATCTAGCTATTATTGTGCCTATAAAGTCTTGAGCCCACTATTGCCTTATGTTCTCTAAACTACTAAAATAAGACGTGGCGAGTGCGCATGCGCGGGAGTTCCAATATGGCTGCTTGAGCCAGGAGCTCCGCTCCACCCCGGACCGCAGAGCCGCACTACAGCAGCCTCAGCTCTCAGCGCCGCTTGCCGCTAACAAACCCGTGTCAGGGACCCTCCGAGGAGACAGCAGAGATGTCCGGTTCCCCGGTGAGAAGAGATCTCGGCCCGCTATTCGATACGGCGGGAGCCGACGGGAGTCCCAAGATGGCCGCCAGCACGGACCTCACACAGCCACACGCGGCCCAGCACCCCAAGGCTCCTGAACACAGGCCAGTATTGACCCCACCGACTCTCACTTATGCCCAGGCAGCACAGGGGCCCCCAACCGCCCATCAGAATCCCCATCAAGGCTCCCAGAAACCCCAGGCCTCTACTAAGGCCTCCACAGGCTCCTCAAGCATGACACACCAGGAGATGCTTCCCCAGGCCCTACCCATACAGGCTCAGCTCTCAGGGGCAGCTCACCTGTCCCCAGGCTTCTCAATCAATGACTTTACACAAATGCAAGAAGACATGTTTATTAAATTCTCCTCATTACTGGAGAAAGGCCTGGCCAGCACAGCACATCAGATCACTAACACGATCAAAGCTGACCTATCGAGTATAGGCTCAAGAATAGAAGCAATAGAGGATAAAGTAGAGAGCACGGTCTCGAGAACGAACCAAAATGCAGCTCACCTACAGTCTATTCAGGAACAACTCGAAGTGGCCCTTACCAGGATAGACGAACTCGAGAACAGGTCCAGGAGGTATAATTTCAGAATTAGAGGCCTCCCAGAAACCTTCACAGATATTCCCTCCACGGTACAGGACATTATCTCTGAAATCATTCCTAATATCCCCACTCAGCGCCTCGAATTAGACAGGGCACACAGATCCCTTGGTCCCCCTAGACAAGATGGCTCACCCAGAGACATAATTGTGAAACCACACTTTTTCGCGACCAAGGAGGAAGTCATGCGACAATCTCGTCAGATCCCCAAACTGCAACACAGGGGTCATCAGATCCAGATTTTTGCGGATTTAGCTCCCTCCACCATTCAAAGACGCAGAACATTAAAACCTCTTCTCTTGATCCTATCACAAAGGGACATTAAATACCGCTGGTCCTTTCCTTTCGCAGTAAAATTCACATCTCAGGGTATAACCCACTCTTTTTCCAGCTTCCCAGAAGGTGAAAAACTGCTGCTGTCCCTTAAATTCATCTCACAGGAAGCTCCAATGGACTTTTCTGCATCCTCATCAGGATCGACAAAACACCCTCCACCAGGCAGCCCGGTGTCCCCCCTGTGGAATAAGAACACGTCCAAGAGGAGCAAGGAGGGAAAACCCTCATAAGGACAGGCTGGTCTCTTGTAATATCTCTGTCCCAGCAGGAACCTTTTTTGGGGTGGTGGTCCCCACAGTTGTCGGAGCTGGAGCTCCACACCCCATCACGGCTTAAAGGCTTGATAAGCCCATCACCCGAACTACGCCTCCCAATGCACTTTATAGCACCAATTCCCCCCAACGAAGAACCCCTCCTCAGGGGAAGGGAACCCTCCAAGACCAGAATATCTACATTCTTCCCTATAGCGGAACTGTCCAGCGGATTCAGACGCCCTCCAGCAGACGTTCGGTTCTTCGGCACAATAGCGGACTGTAGAATTGAAGTAGTCTTACTGGGACTTTGGTACCTAGCCCCGCTCTAGTATAGAGCAAGATTGCTTGTAGGTCTAGCTAATATTGACCCAAGGTTTGCAAAATATGCTCAGAGGGTAGGGGTGTATTTACCTCTCTGGTGTAGAGCTCGGGTCGTTTAGGTTACCCACCAAGTCAGCTCTGGGATAGGGGGGGGTGGAAGTGCTCCAGCGGGAAGGGTGTTTTCGTTTTTGATTTAAACATTACGGTATATTACTAGTTAAACTGGCACGCAGTGCCATGAGTACAGGGCTGTTTGAACCTTACTACAGTTGCTTTTTTAAGTTAGTGTGTAAGTTTTAATGTTTTACCTTGACAAAGAAAGGGTCCGGGGTGGAACCCTTGTGCCTCCTCTCATCTCCGAAGAACCTCAGTGTCCTTTGGATTTGGGACTTTAGTTGGCCTCCCAGGTGGACTGAAGGTTAAATTTGGGATTGCTGGGGGGCGTGTCCAAGATGGCGCTGGGAGCGGACGTTTAGTACCAGAGCTCCCACTCCGGACTTTTTCCTTCCTACATCCTGGTGTGGATATTGCATTTAAATCCCTGCCATTTATCACTAGAAGCGCCCGGTGGCTCAGGGAATGCGCAGAAACAAAAAAGGAACCTAGAAATCGCGAGTTCCAGAGCATACAAGAACGCCGCCGAAATTTGGGCCTTCCCCTCCTAAGGCCTGCAACATGGAGACGCAGACCTCTGCCCCGCCGGATGGCGTGATCCAGGCTGGATCCCAGGCGTTTGAGGCTCTGATGCATGCCATCTCCACCTGCCAGTCCACCCTCACCATCAAGATAGACCATGTCCAGGAGGAGACGGCCCTCATCCGTCGCGACATGGATCGATTTAGAGAGCGTGTGGGGGAGGCGGAGCGGCGGATCTCCACCACGGAAGATGTACAAAGAGCACACCATGAGGACATTCAGATCCTCAAATCAAAGGTTAAAGCACTTGAATTCAGGGCCGAGGACGCCGAGAACCGGAATCGGAGGAATAATCTCCGAGTTCTCGGCCTCCCGGAAGGCGCGGAGGGAACGGATCCGGTTGCCTTCATGGAGAAGTTACTCCCAATCCTACTACCGAAGGCGCAATTCTCCTCACATTTCTCCATCGAACGCGCCCATCGAATGCCTGCCACCCGGGGCCCACAGGGAGCGCCGCCGCGCACTTTCATTTTCAAACTTCTCCACTACAGAGACAGGGACACTGTCCTCCGCTCTGCTCGTATGCAAGGAGAATTGCATTATGAGAACACGAAACTTCTCATTTTCCCAGATTACTCTGTGGAGACACAGAGACAACGAAAATCTTTCGACCATGTCCGCGCCATGCTCAGACAAAAAGGGATCAAGTACAACATGCTCTTCCCCGCCAAGCTCAGAGTACAAGACGGCGAAAAAGTGCACTTCTTCACCTCCCCCAGAGAAGCTGCCGCGTGGGCTGACACCATCCAAAGATGATTCTACTGGGGAAAATGTGAGTACACTGCTGGAGAGGTTGCGGGCTTTTTTGTTATTGGGGGGGAGAGCCTGACCCTTTGTATATTCCTGCGGACCCCTCTCATGTCATGGTCGGCTGGCGTGGACTAGATGTTCATCACTTCTTGGGTTCCATGCATTTGAGACTGAGCCAGGCTTCCCCTTCCTTACGAGCATACCCATTCAACTCCCAACCCGGAAGCAAGCAGGACACCGGAGCGGAACTCTGAACATCACCTCCGAACGGACCTCCTTCATCACTGCGGTCCTGTAAGGGAGAAAAGCTAAACCCCACTCTCCTTCCCGAGAGGGCACTGCGGTCATGTTACTTTATCCTTGAGGAGACCGGTCCCGCTAACTACAGTCAATCCTGTTGTTGCATCTCCCCCTACCGTGCACTTTCTCTGTCAGCTTCTCCAGCATCACCTCGACCCCGGCTGGGGTCGGGGGGTTTATTCGGACCACTACAAGTTTTGTACCCCCGGGGCTCCGGGTGATTCACACCATTTTATCCTTACCGGAACTTAAAGCACACCTACTTTTCTTTGACTCACAGAGGTCGGTTGCCTCTAGTTCACTGCCTCCATGAGCAGCCGTCGGGCTGAAGCAAGTTTGGGGATACAGACCTGCCTCCTGTTCTGGGGGTCGGGTGGGGTGGGGGGGGGTTTGGGGATGTTGAGCCGCGTTCCTGGCTCCCAGTTTTTTATCTTTGATTTCTTTTTTTTTTTTTGTTTTTATTTCATATTTTTTGGCAGTGCTGTGTTTGCTCTCTGGGCCTAAAGTAATGTCAGACTCTGATTCGCCTCGGGCATCCCCTAGGAGGACCTGTGCCGAATCAGGAAGAATATATAAGTTGTATCCTGCTTTTCTTATAACTAAGATGTATATATGCCTAATCTAAATATTCTCTCCTGGAACACACGAGGCTTAAATTCTCCACTAAAACGCTCTTTGGTATTTCAATTTATAAAGAGGCATAGTCCCCATATCTGTGTGTTACAGGAGACGCATTTGATTGGTAGCAAGACCCTCAGTCTGAAAAAACCGTGGGTGGGTCACCACTACCACTCTACCTACTCCAATTTTGCAAGGGGTGTTAGTGTACTGGTCCTGAAAACTCTCCCTTTTAAGCTCCTTGACTTAGTCCTGGATCCTGATGGGAGATACGTATTGATACATGCCTTGATATGTGACACGCCCTGGGTGTTGGTGGGGGTATATCTGCCCCCCCCCGGCCTCATTCAGACTCCTTAATTTGATCTCGGGGGAGCTGGCCCGCTTCCCCCCAGATAATGTTGTATTGATGGGTGACTTTAACCTTGTCCCGGACTCTGGGTTGGACAGGAGCTCAAGGGGAGACACTACACGCCGTGACTTGGCGGACTGGGCTGACACGTATGGCCTGGTGGATGTGTGGCGGTGGAGGAACCCTCAGACCATGGCCTTTACTTGTCATTCTGCCTCTCATAGGTCCCTCTCTCGCATAGACCTGGCCTACGTCGCGGCGCCTGTCCTCCCCAGAGTTCGGGACATAAGCATACTTCCACGGGGGATCTCGGACCACGCCCCGTTGCTGTTATCCCTGGAACTGACATTAGATCCAGCAGATAGACTCTGGCGGCTGTCCAGGTTCTGGATATCCGACACAGATGTTGACTCTCAGTTCCGGAACACAGTGCAGCAATTTTGGGAGGTCAATCCGGGGTCCGCCTCTGACAATATGGTTTGGGAGGCCTTTAAAGCCTCATCGAGGGGGCACTACCAATCTATTATTGCTAAGGTGAGGAGACTACGTAGAGCAGAGCTTACTAGACTAGAGGCGGAAGCGATCAGACAGGAAGCCCAATATGTCCGTTCCCGTGACCCGCGAGACTACATAGCACTCCAATCTCTTACCCGACAATCCCTTCTGCTACAGACCTCCCTGACACAAAAGAAGTTGTTATACCAATCTCAGCGAATATTCGAGCAGGGGGAGAAGACAGGCCGTCTCTTGGCCTGGCTATCCAGGGAACAATCAGGGGTCACAGCTATAGCACAGATTCGTGACATGGATGGGTCACTTCACTCTTCCCCAGCGGAAATTAACAAATGTTTCACTACCTTCTACCAGCATTTATATAGCTCACGAGTAATATATGACCAACAAGACCTTACTGACTACTTGGACGAAATTGACATCCCAGTTCTCACACAATCCGCAGCTAACACACTAGACGCCCCTATTCAACTAGAGGAGATACAAAAGGCTCTCAAAATGATGCAGGCAGGGAAGACCCCGGGTCCGGACGGATTCCCGGTGGAATTCTATAAGACATACATGGAGGAGATAACCCCTAGACTCCAGACGGTTTTTGCCTCAGCCTTAAAAATTGGGACCCTCCCGGCCTCGATGAGCAAGGCGGTCATAGTTCTCATCCCTAAACCGGGGAAGGATCCTACCCTCTGCGCATCCTACCGCCCTATTTCTCTCCTAAATGTTGACGCAAAAGTCCTGGCCAAGATCTTAGCCATCCGTTTAAACAAAATTATCACTGCCCTAGTACACCCAGATCAAACGGGATTCATGCCCGGAAGAGGCACAGACATAAATATACGTAGACTACACACTCACATCGCAGTGGCTGATCAGGGGAGCCCTGGGGTGGTGGCCTCACTCGACGTGGAGAAGGCCTTTGACTCGGTCGAGTGGGGCTACCTGTGGAGGGTCCTCTCTAGATTTGGCTTTGGCCCGGTCTTCCTCACATGGATTCAAATGTTGTACATGCAGCCTAAGGCTCGCATACGCACGGGCAGTACCCTGTCGGAGCCCTTTCTTTTGGAGAGGGGAACCCGGCAGGGATGCCCCCTATCCCCGGCATTGTTTGCCTTGGCCTTGGAGCCCCTGGCGGCCCACATTAGGAAGGACAAGTCTATTAGAGGCATCAGAGTAGGTCCACTAGAGGAGAAACTGTCCCTTTATGCTGATGACTCCCTCCTTTATTTGGCGGATGCATCTGACTCCTTGAGGGCTGCCTTGTCTCAGTTTGATACCTTCAGCCGTTTTTCAGGAGTTCGTGTCAACTGGGACAAGTCGGTCCTCTTCCCACTTCACCCTTCCATGCCCCGTATCGACACACGAACACCCCTTCAATGGGTCGAAGAGTTCACATACTTGGGCGTAAGGGTAGCCTCGACCCTGGACAAATACCTCGACCGTAATCTAATTCCAGTGTTGGACAAACTTACCAAGCAGTGCACAACCTGGCGTAGACTTCCGCTTACGCCGGTAGGTAGAGGGAACTTAATCAAAATGGTGTACTTACCCAAACTGTTATACTTTTTTCGTCACACTCCTCTCCACATTCCCCGGTCGGTGTTCCGGAGACTCGACAGTATTGTGAGCGAGTTTGTCTGGGCGGGGAGACCTCCGAGAGTGGCCAGGCGCACCCTTTATCTTCCCCTCTCGGGTGGAGGTCTGGCCCTTCCGAACTTCCTTATTTACTATTGGGCTGCGGTCTTGGTTACCGTCCGCTGGTGGTTCTCCCAGCCCAGACAGAATCCAGCAGTCACCCTGGAAGCAGCGATAGTTGGTTCATATGCAGCCCTTTCTAACCTAGCCTTTAGGGGATGTAAGGCACATCCGGGCGTCACGACTCCTATGAAAACCACGATCCGGGTCTGGCAGTGTTCACGGGTGGCTCTCCGGGATCCCTTGGTGGTCTCCCCTCACACTCCCCTGTGGGGCAATCCCCTTCTTCCCCACCTAAATACAGTGCCCGATCCGGCGGCGTGGGCGGTGAGGGGGGTTGTCACCCTTAGGCACGTAATGCCGAGGGGGAAGATTCTACCATTCCTAGAACTAAGACAAACATTTAAACTCCCCCGATCCTTCCTATTTAGGTACTGGCAGCTCCGGCATGCTCTGGCCGCCCAGTTTCCTTCTCCAATTACTCTAGATTCAGACTCTATAGAGCGACTTCTCACTTCAGAGCTCCTACACAAACCTCTCTCCACCCTATACATGTATTTCACAGTAGCTCTTGACACGGACACCTCACACCTGATGGGAAAATGGAGGTTGGATATCCCTGACCTGGACGAAGACATATGGGAGGAGTGTGTCTCTACATTTATTTCCTCTATGATAGCCTCTAGAGACCGTTTTGTCCAATTGAAGTTTTTGCATAGGGCATACTACACCCCACAGAAGTTGGCCTCCATCTACCCCTCTCACAGCCCACTCTGCACAAGATGCTCCATTGAGAGGGGCTCCTTCTTCCATATGGTCTGGACTTGCAACAAGATTCAGCCCTATTGGAGAGGGGTGGCGGACGTATTGACAGACCTTTGCGGTGCCCCGTTGACACTGGACCCTCTTGTCTTTCTACTTAGCTACCTGGGGGATGTGGAGGGAGACCGTCACACTAAACTAGGCTTAACCTTTGCCCTCTATTATGCTAGGAGAGAAATCCTCCTGAGATGGAAGGGTACTGATCTCCCTACAGTAGCCTCCTGGAAAAGTGCGATTAATAAAGTCCTTCCTTTATATAAGATCACATATGAGAGCAGGAATTGCCCTGCAAAATTTGAGAAAATATGGTCACAGTGGTCAGATGTCTGACTGAACTCCTGGTTTATGTGAATATGATGGTATCGTGTGCATTGTTTGGTGGGGAGCTGGGGGCGGCTATGGGGGAGCCGGGGAATTTTTTGCCCCCCCCTCCCCCCTCCTCGCCCCCCCTTTTCCTTTCCCCCAGACTGAAAATACCTTCCACTTTCCATTCTTCTAGAGGCGGAATGGTGGGACCGATCTTGGAGCCGTCCGGGACTACTGTCCGCTCCATAGTATACACACACCCCTCTTTTTGTTTTGTACCGTTCTATTGCTTACCTGTAACCAGCTATAGACGTAGTTCACACCACAGGCTGTCTTCCATCCTTGGGTATCCTGACCTCAATGCTGCCTGAAAATGAATACTTTATGTAATGCTGTAACCTGATTGCAAACACTGTACTCCTCATGCTACTGCTGTTTTGTATTCTTATGATTTCTGTCAAAATAAAAAACCTTTTTCTGTTAAAAAAAAAAATTTGGGATTGCTGTGTAAAATACTCCACAAGATCCCAAGGGTCATATTTTGAGACCCATGTCGCTATCATTGTTGCTCTCATATGTTTGTTTGTCCTTTTCTACTCTCTGTTTCCGCTCATCCCTTTTCTTTTTTCCAGCCATCCTGCGGGCAGGAACCTTGCACCTCTCAGAGATAAACATAGAAGACACCAATTACGTATCGTACCCGGCAAGATATGGAAGACTTCTATTGGTGAGTGACTGCTTGAATATGAGTCTCCCTCCCCTCTGCTCAAATGACTGACACACTTACACTAGGAGACGATCTCAAGGTGGCATCTCATAATGTTCAGGGCCTAAATTCTCCTAGAAAAAGAAGACTAGCCCTAGATCACTACAAATCTTTAAGACTTGATGTAGTTCTCCTTCAAGAGACTCACTTTCCCATCCGGTACACCCCCAAGTTCCTTCACTCTTATTATCCATCCTTCTTCTTAGCGAATGCCCCTAACAAGACTAAGGGGGTGGCAATCCTACTTTCCAAAAACAGCAAATTCTCCTATATTTCTGATTATAAAGATCCGGAGGGAAGATTTGTTGTGGTGAAGGGAACCCTGGAAGGAGTTTTATACACGATCGTTTCATATTACGCCCCGAATAAGGGTCAAGCTTCCTTTTTCCAGGGACTCCTCAGTACAATAGAACCCCTATTGGAAGGGAAGGTCATTATGGGAGGAGATTCTAACGTGGCGTTTGACCAGGGCTTGGACAAAACTAGACCCCCCAAGGACCAGCTCACACGCCCCACGAAATTAAGCACCAGAATAGCTAAGCTGCTACATACCCATGGACTTATAGACATCTGGAGGGAACTTAACCCCAAAAGTAGGGACTACACACACTTCTCCGCCCCTCACCAATCTTACGCCAGGATTGACCACATACTTATCCCGTCTTCACTTATACCCCTCTCCAAAAAAGCTACAATATTGGACACAGCCTGGTCGGACCATTAGTTGGTTCTCCTTACCCTGAGAAATGTCCTCTCGGGGCGAGGTGGTTCCTACTGGCGCCTAAATGAATCGCTACTCTCTGATCCACGCTACTGTAAGGAGATAGCAGACTCTATTAAAGAATACTTTACCCTGAACGACACAGACAATGTCTCCCCAGAGACCCTGTGGGCCGCCCACAAGGCAACCATTAGAGGCATTCTAATCAGGATCGCGACTCAATATAAAAAGGAGCGCTTAATAGACATTCAACGCCTTGAAAAAACATTCCTCTCGTTAAAAGCAGAACACAAAAAACACCCGAACAGGTCCATTTTAGAAAGGTTAGACGCGACTAGACTTGAGCTGAACCTTGTCTTAAGGGCCAAAGCAGAGAAAAACATCAGGTGGAGTGGAGTCAAATTTTACTGCCAGAAAGACAGATTCGGCTCAATGCTAGCCTCCAAACTCACCCCGAGGTTTCGATCCTCTTCCTTCCCTAAACTAAGAATTGCAGGACATCCCCCAACAGCTAACCCGAACAAAATAATGGCAGCCTTTCATGAATTCTATGAAAATCTCTACAAATCCCCCCAATCAGGGAAGGGCTCTATAACCACGGCCTTTCTGGACAATTTGCAGATCCCTTCGGTCTCCAAAGATTGCAAGGATCTAATGGAAGGAGCCTTTTCAGTAGAGGAGGTCAAGACGGTTATAAAAGGCTTAAAGCCCGGATCAGCCCCAGGGCCAGATGGCCTCTCGGTCCCCTACTACAAACAATTTGGAGAAATCTTAGCTCCTTACTTGGCTAAATTTTTCAATTCCATTAAAACAGGTACTCCCCTGGATACACAACTGAATACTGCATTTATCTCGGTCATCCCCAAACCCAACAAAAATCAGGAGGAAGTGGAAAATTACAGGCCGATCTCCCTGATCAATAATGACCTCAAAATTCTTACCAAAATCCTGGCCAACCGACTCTCATCTTTTATTAATCTTTATATTCACAAGGACCAGGTTGGTTTCATAACAGGGAGACAAGGACCGGACCAAATTAGGAGAGCAATAGACATTGTCTCCATCCTCCAATCAAATTGGGAAGGGGGACCGAAACAGGAAGGATTTCTCCTCTCGTTGGACCTCCATAAGGCCTTCGATTCTATCGAATGGCCTTATCTCTTCTCCTTACTGGAGAAATGGGGCTTCGGTCCCAGGTTTCTTGGGACCCTAAAATCCTTATACTCCACTCCAAAAGCAGTAATTCGATTACAAGGCCATTACTCCAAACCTCTTTCTATAGCGAGAGGCACTAGACAGGGTTGTCCTCTATCCCCTTTAATTTTCGCCATAGCGATTGAAACCCTAGCAATCGCAGTCAGATCTGATCCCAATATACTAGGAGTGAAATGCGGCGAACAAGTACACAAATGCGGGCTTTTTGCCGATGATATGCTCCTATGCATCACATCACCAATCACCTCCCTCCCAAATCTGTGTAAACTCCTAAAGGAATTCTCACGGATCTCGGGCTTAAAGGTAAACTACTCAAAATCATCCGCACTGAACATTTCCCTCAAACCACATGTAGTCTCTTCCCTCCAGAATGCCTTCGAGTTCAGATGGAGCGACACTTTTATTGACTATTTAGGAATTAAGCTCACTGCAAAAACAGAGCTACTTTATTCGGCCAACTTCCCTCACACATACCGCAAGCTAGAGCCAGACCTAGGCTACTGGGCAAAGGGAGGAATCTCTTGTCTAGGTAGAGTGCATGCAGTCAAGATGACATTACTACCTAGACTCCTCTACCTTTTCAGGGCTCTCCCGATAAATATTGTAAAAGATCATCTATCTGCATTCCAAAGAAAAGTCATCAAGTTTATATGGGGGGTAAGGGACACAGACTCCAGCAAAATACCTTATATTTAGCCAGATCACAGGGGGGCTTAGGTCTCCCTCAGCTCTTCTGGTACTATCAAGCTGCCAGACTCGCCCAGTTATCGGTAGTGTATGCGAAGACGGAAAAACCAGACTGGATCCAAATAGAGAGACAGGCTGTACCAACCCACACCCTAGATTTCCTACTGTGGGTCCCTCCTAGAAAACGCCCCTCGATTCTCTCACCAACTCTCTCTCAATCCTTTAAAGTATGGGACTCTCTAAGAAACAATCGGGGCTTGATTTCAGATTGCCACCCACTTGCTCACATTTTCAACAACCCGGACTTCGTTCCAGGTCTAGACATCAAAGCATTCCGTTGGTGGTTGGATAAGGGGATGTACCAGATAGGACACTTCTACACGAGTTTAGGCCCTATTACCCAGGCCTTTTGTGTGAGCCAATTGGAGATGCCTACCTCGGAGCGATTCCGTTTTCATCAAATTCGTCATTTCCTCGCCCACAACGGGGAGGCAAAACCTACCCTTCACTCATTCAGGCCATACGAACTCTGGTGTGGCAGGTCTTCAGGGCAGAGGGGGGGCATTACCCTCATATATCAGTCACTCGCCAATCAGTCGACTAAAACTCCATATATGCTGGCATGGGAGTCGGACCTATCCATGCAGTGGGACATTGATAAATGGAGGACCACCTTTATCAGGGCCTACAAGGGCATTAAAAATATTCCCATGATAGAGTCTAGTCTATCTAAGCCAAAATTTTCCCCTCGGCTGACCCGAGGTGTTTTAGAGGATGTCTACTTAGGGGCACGCTGGCCCATATATTCTGGGAATGCCCAAGATTGAGGACATTCTGGAATAAGATTTTCCGCTTGATAAAGAAAATTACCAAGGCCCAGATCCCGAAAACTCCAACTATGGCTCTCCTAAATGACAATATGCCCAGGGTCCCGAAGCTTGCCCGCAAACTAATCCACTTTATTTTTTTGGGCGCTAAGCTCACCATTGCCAAGGCCTGGAAGAAACCCAAAGTGTCCCTTAAGGCGACGATCCGGAAAATCTCCTGGATTATGGCCCAGGAGAAGCTCGCTAGCATTCTCGACAACACAAAAGACAAATTTGAGGCTATTTGGGAGCCCTGGGCAAATTTCATTGGTGTTTCCCTGATTCCGGGCATACAACCATAACTCAGCTGGACGTGGCGGGGTTGCGGGGTTTCTCCCCACGGGTTGGCTCTTATATCTCTCCTCTCTCTCCTTCCCCCTCCTCTCCCCATTTCACACTCTTTTCTCTCTTTTAACTTGCCTTAAGTATTGATTCGCAGACAGTCCGATGGTTTAAGTGACACTTATGACCCCAGATGGTTTCTGTTCTAAGGGGTTAAAATATTCTGATGATGCCTCCCTAGCTGGATATCTACATTTCAGCAATGTTTGATGGGGGGTTGGGGGGAGCTGGGGGAGGTTTCGCCGGTCACAGTGAGTTCCCTTTTGGGGTGCCGACGGAATCTCTCAGGTTTCCTACAACTACTCCATGGATAGTCTAGGGAGGTCTCCTCTCTTTAGTTCTTTCTTTAGGTAAACGAGGTTGTCCTTTTGGATTATCTGTTATAACCACAGGCCGGGTCATAACCCCTAACATTTATTGGTGATTTTCGTTTATTTTCTTTGTTTTTTCTGTTTCTTGTGCCTGAAACACCTACCCCATTGGGGTCTAACTGTATGTGATATGACTACTCTACATACATGTTGAATTGACTGTATAACTTGCTTGTTGAAAAAACTAATAAATATTTTGAAAACAAAATAAGACGTGGCACCTGTAACCTAGTTCGTATCCGCATGACCACTATGCGCTGATACGCTTTAAATCTATCTAATCGATCGGACGAAGAATAGGCCACTGATTAGTGTATAAATGTCACTGGTAGGGAAGGGGTTTGGGGCGATCGAGGGGTTAAGTGTTCCCTGGGAGGAGGGGGGAGGGCACTGACTGGGGAAGAGAGAGATCACTGTTCCTGATCACCAGGAACAGACGATCGCTCTGAACTCCCCTGTCAGAACATCGATCTGTTTGTTTACATTGACAGATCCCCATTCTGACTCTCTGTGGATCGATCGCGGGGAGCCCGCTGCACCTGCTGTAGCTGGTAAAGGGACTGCTGTACAGCTACGGCGATTGGTGGGAAACGATCCGTCTAATGACGGTTGCTGGTCAGAAAGTGGTTAAACTGGCCATAGATGGATGGAAACATGACCGATCCCCCAAGGACTAGACGAGATTCGATCCATCTATGGCCATTCCTGCTAAAGAGAAGGAAATTTAATGATCGACTTCTCTGAAACCAGCAGAAATGTTTCCTTCAATCTGCAGCACTGACATTGATGTCTCAGAGGAAAGGATTCCCTCATTCACCTTCATTGTGTGAAAGGAGGGATCTGATCAGACAATAAAAAAAAGGATCTGTCTATGGCCAGCCTCCAGTTTACCATACATTATACAATCTGATTGTACAATATCTTCTGGATCTACCACCAACCATGTAGTGCAAAGGCCTGATTGGATAATACTTCAATCAATTGTTTAGGTTTGTCCGTATATTACAAGGATTTGGTAAGTCTAAAGGAGATTGTGCAATCAGATTGTATAGTGTGTGCTCACCTTTAGTATTTGTAATGTTTTCCCCGTTATCTTTATTCTCATCTATGTAGACTTGTTTTCCCGGATCTTTGTCTTTGAGTCCATTAATCACTCCGACACATTGTGTAAAGCGGGGTACACACTGGGGTTGCACAATACCGGTTTTGTACCGGTGAGTACAACTACTGGGGCGGAGTACTGGTACAGCAGGGTGGAGCAGGAGCACCCGCCACTGACAGCACTGCTGAATGGGCGTTCCCATCCGGATCACAGTAGGGATCACATGATGTGTACTTCTTGTCTCCACTAAATAAAGCCCCGCCCACTATCAGCAGTATAATGGGCGGGACTAGATTTACTCCGGACAAGTCTCTCTTATCAAGTGATGATGATTGGCTGAAGAGAACAGCCCCTCCAGACCACCCAAAAGTAATAGAGCTGATGTGCAAAAACTGAGATTTACCTGAAGCTCTTCCCATGGAAACACACAAGGTCTCAAGCTGGATTTACATCTAAGCAGTTCTGTGGGCACCATTTCTTTGTCTGGACAGAGCCGTCCATTCATTAGAACAGACTACTGCACCTATGTTTCCTGTTCCCTTTCTTAAATGTGTCTGCGCATAAACGGCACGGTTCTTTTGTGTTTATGTGTGTGGGAAATGACACCGTATTGTTCAGTGTATGGGGGTGTGACTAAGAGTCAAAGACACGCCCACGTGTTTTCTATACGGGTGTGGGAACGTGTACAATTCATATGCACCAACTCCTGCACTGACTCCACACCTGACTCCCTCCCCCGACTCCCACGCCCGTCTTCCTCCCCCGACTCCTGCCCGACTCCCTCTCCCGATTCCCTCCCCCGACTCCCTCCCCCAACTCCCACACTGACTCCTACACCCGACTCCCACCCCGACTCCTGCACTGACTCCCTCCCCCGACTCCCACGCCCATCTTCCTCCCCCGACTCCCGCCCGACTCCCTCTGCCGATTCCCTCCCCTGACTTCCTCCCCCGACTCCCTCCCCGACTCCCTCCCCCGACTCCCTCCCCCGACTCCCACACCCTCACCCTCAACTCCTGCACTGACTCCTACACCCGACTCCCACCCCCGACTCCTGCACTGACTCCCTCCCCCCGACTCCTGCCCTCACTTCCCGCACTGACTCCTACACCCGACTCCCACCCCCGACTCCTGCACCGACTCCCTCCCCCCGACTCCCACCCTCGACACCCGCCCTCGACTCCCACCCCCAACTCCTGCACTGACTCCCACCCCCCACTCCTGCCCTCAACTTCCTCCCCCGACTCCCCCCCGACTCCCACCCCCGATTCCTGCACTGACTCCCACCCCTGACTCCCTCCCCCAACTCCCTCCCCCGACTTACTCCCCCAACTCCCTCACCAACTCCCTCCCCCGACCCCCTCCCCCAACTCCCACCCCTGACTCCCGCCCTCAACTCCCGCAATGACTCCTACACCCAACTCCCTTTCAAAATCTTTTATTGGTTTTACAAAATAAAAAAAAGCAATACAGAATAATAAGAAGAACATCAGACTATTACATGGCATACCCCTGAATGGGATGCATGAACTGACAACACAAGGTGTAAAAGTCTATCGTATAACCAAATCAATATACAGGACCTACAGAGCTACTGCAACTCTTCAAAGAATGTGTAGGCCGCCATGTTTAAGTACAGATGCATAGAGTGGCCAGAAGAGATTCCACCGGCACCCCAAAAGGGATCTACACCCAACTCCCAACCCCAACTCCTGCACTGACTCCCTCCCCCGACTACCTCCCCTGACTACCTCACTGACTCCAACACCCACACTCATGTGAATTCTCAGCAGAACAATTGTGATTCTCATTTTATCCAGAATCTTTGCAGCTCTAATTGACAGGTACTTTTCGGAACCAAATTGCTCTGTGCCATGGTTGTCCCGTCTTTTTGGTCTAATGTTACTTTCCTATAAAATTCTCTATTTAATTCTATTCCGGACTCTGCATGGCTCTTAGGAGGTGGGGGAGGGACCGAGTCACAGCCCATCCCCCTAATGATGCCACCAAACACTCCTCCAGACAATAGCAATGATAGGATTATAAATCAGCTACAATTATCACAGACAAAAGTACTAAGATTACTGAAATGTCAATTCAATACATTCTATTGCTGAACACTAAAGGAGATTTCACATCATCCAAAAATAAAACCTATGTACATAAAAAGTGCAGCGCAATAGTAAGAATCCGTCCAGCACAATAAAATATCTCCGTCCAAATGAGGTCATTAATTAGTAGAACCACAAAGCCCAGAGAGCAATAAGGGACATTCACATGAGTGAAAAGAAGATCCAGTATGAAATGCAGGTGACAATGCCCTCCACCAACATGCATACCCCAAGGTAGGACAAGTGTGTTGGACCTTCTGATGATTGAGGGCTCCATATCTTGAGGTGAGCGAGCATACTGGATCTTCTTTTCACTCACGTGGAATGTCCCTTACTGCTCTCTGGGCTTTGTGGTTCTACTAATTAATGACCTCATTTGGACGGAGATATTTTATTGTGCTGGACTGATTCTTACTATTGTGCTGCACTTTTTATGTAGAATAGTAATAATAGCAAAGCTCTTCAGGCGCATGCACAATGCAGGGGCAATGCTGCAGAGGGGACCTGAGTCTGCAGATTGTTACTATTGTGGAAAAGGAGTAGGAAGTCATTGGCGGGATCAACAGATATTTTTACCAAATGTAAAATTCTGACAACAAAAATAACGGCACACATTGGGAGAGACATATAATCTGAAGGGCTTAATGTTTTTTTGTTTTTTTTGGGGGGGGGGTTACATCGGCTTTAACTAGGGTTGTCCCGTTACCACTTTTTTAAGACCGAGTACAAGTACCGATACTTTTTTTCAAGTACTCGCCGATACCGATTACCGATACTTTTTTTAATGTCATGTGACAGTTTTCAAACCACACAACAGACTAATGATATCTTCTTTATAATTATGAAGAACTGTAACTCAAGACACAAAAGAATAAAACTGTTTTATTTGCTTGTGTCACACAGTAAACTCAAAGAATTATCACAGAACATGCTGATAAATACAAAAAATATATTTTACAACATCAAAATATATTAATAACAATAACAACAATAACAAATGTAAAAAAAATCACACAACCAACCAAAAGTGCAAAACAGTAAAAAATATAACAGTGCATTGTTTAATCATGGGGGAACAGTATGGGTAAATAATAAATAAAAAATGTGTAGCGCTATCAGGACAAGATAACTTAAACTGATAAGTTAAAAAGGTCTATACCCAAAGTGTGACATGCACCAATAAAGGTAACATATATAAAATCGAACTGAAAAATAAAAGATGTAACAGATAAACAGTTGAGACTGGATGGGTCACTACCCAAAACGTGAGGTGAGGGGCGCCTTCACCAGCATGTAACAGAAAAAGTCACAGAAGTTGATATTCTGCAGTCACTTAAAAAGTCACATCAATAGATAGGATGTTCCATTCATGAATACCACCATTCACCACTGTGTCTTCAAAAACATGCAGTGCACTTAGATGTGATGTATGGGGGCTTACCGGAGGGTTTGAACCCAAAACAGCGTATACTGTTAGGGTCAAACCAACTTTTATTGCACCCTGGCAATGGTGGGAAGATCTTTGACTGCCTGGAGATGTTGAATAGGGATGTTCTAATGATGCATCTTCTCCATAGATATTAATGGATCTCTCCACACAGGGTTCATAAAAGGCACAAAAAGGGGACTGCAGCCTGTCCTCCGCTGAGTATGGGCAAGGATTTACAGGCAATATAGCTAATAGAATTATTATTTCTCAAAAGTCAGTGGCAAATTCTTTTTAAGGAATAAAAGCATCTCTGCATGTTCAGCCATAAGCCTGTTTCTGCTATCAGTAAGGACGTTAGACACTAAGCTGAACACTCTTTCACTTTCCACACTACTGCATGGGGCAGAATGAGAGCCTCTTGAGCCCATCGGGAGAGAGAGCCCTGACTGATGGGGGCATGACCAGGGAGGAGTTGCAGTAAAGTTGTTATAACTCAGGATTGGTACAAAAGGGGAAAAGGGTTGGGCCTGAGCTCAGGAGTTTGGCACCCCAGGGGATTATGGTCCTTTTCGGACGGAAGCATGGAAGAGCTCGGACCTGACCCTGCGGCTCCAGCTATGGACACGGATCACCTCCTGGCTAAGGTCCGTGAGCTGGCCCTCAAGGGTCAGGCTGACTGGCTCTTTGCCCTCTTATCCCCTGGGGTGCCCTCTCCTGCCCCTTCCACTGCCCCTTCCCCTGTTCCTCCTCCCGAGTCAGATGGACGCAGGGCCCGCAGACGCGCCCGTCCACCTTCTCGTTTTAGCCCCAGCCCCTCTGCGGCCTCTCACTGCTCCCCCCTCCTCCCCCCATCCATCCCTCTCTGGTGCGGGTTCCCAGGGCTCCAGCAGCCAGGAAGTGGGGGTCGGCCGCCCGCTCTCGGCGTGCCCCCCCTCGTCGATCACCTTCCCCGGCCATCCGGAGTAACGTGTGGCCCCCCCCTCGGTGTCCCCGTTCACGTAGCCCCCGCTCAGCAGCACCCCCCTCGCCCCCCTCCCCTTCCCTGTGCATGCCGCGAGGCCTGGATGGAGCTGGAGCGCTCCAGCCCACGGCCTCGAGTCGTTTGGTACCTGCTTCCGCCCCTGCTAGCAGCGGGGGGGTGGCTGGTGTGCGGCCGCTCCGCTCCTCGGCCAGGCTGTCCTCTCGCAGGGCGGCTGGAGGGGGCCGGAGCTGTTCGCCGACTCGATTCCATACCGGCTCCCCCTAGCGGCCAGTTCGCTCCCTGCGCCTAGCCAGGCGGGAGTGTTCGAACTGGCTGTGCACAGCTCCAGCAATGCATGTGCCCAGCACCCCTCTGCGCCCGGCTGGGCGGGGGGTGATGGTGGGGGCATTCGCAGGGGAGCATATGGGTGCGGGCTGCCCCATCCTGCGCCCTCCAGGGCGGGGTCGCAGCCGGCTCAGGATTCCCATGGCCAGGGCGCCCTACAACATGTGGCCCTTTCAGCACCCGGCTGGGTGGGGGGTAATTCGTCCCGGGATGGAAATCATGCAAACGTGGCCAGGTCGCAAGGTCCCCCGGCGCCTTCATGGGCGGGGCCCTCAGCAGCTTCTGGGCCATCGGGAGCGGGCTTTTCACAGGGCAGGACTCCCATTGCGCCCGGATGGGTGGGGGACAGGTCCCAGATCCGGGCCGCGCCATGTCATCTAGCATCCAGGATGGGATGTGCCCCCCCTGCGCCTGGCAGGGCGGGTGCGGGTTTATCTGCCCTCACGGATGCCATCCCCCCCGTGCTCTCGGACGCCCTCCAGCGCCCGGTTGGGCGGAGGGCTCGCGGATTCCCCCCCTCCAGTCTCCGGGGTTTAACCCCTCCTACGCGGTTAACATGGCGGGTAACGCCAGTCTCCCTGCGCCCAGCTGGGCGGGAGATTCCGGATCTGGGCTGGCGGCAGCTTCCGCCCCGGATCAGCCGGTCAGAATCCAGAGGCACTCCTGCACCTGCACAGTCACTGCCCTCGGCCAGGGGGACCCTTCAGTGTCTGTGGCAGGATCCCCGCCTTTGGATCTATCAGTCGGCCGAGACGGCCCGAACATACACGGCCCCGTTGCTCCTCACGGTGCTGGCCGTTCCAGCCTGCAGTCTCCTGGAGTCGCATGGGACACCGCCTCGCCCGTTGATCGTCCATCGGTGATGCCCCCAAGGATCAGTGAGTATGATTGTGAATTGATTTGGGGGAGGTCTGTTGATGATTCCGTATCGGGCCCCGAAGACCGTATAGTGTCGGTGGTCAGGTCGGTTCTTTCTAGTATGGGTGTTTCAGGCGCGGCGGCAAATCTTTCCCCTCCTTCCGGAGGGGCCTTGTGGGCTGTAGACCGGAGGAGACGAAGGAAAGAATTTGGCGTCGGGATTTCGTTGACTTCCTCGCTCTAGTTCCGTCGGACAGGGAAACGGTCGACAAATCCCGTCGGGTAGACGTCGCTACGCAGGGCGATAAAGTCAAGCAGCTTCCTAGAACATTTGGGAACTGGCTGCAAGGTTTTTGTGCCTACGCGGGTGTGCTCTGTGAGCGTTACCCAGAGTTGGCGACCTCCTTGTTCTGCTACCTGGACCTTATCTGGGGAGCGTACAAGGTTTATGGGGGTCAATGCTGGTTTCAGTATGACACCCAGTTTAGACAGAAGATGGCGGCGCGCAAGGAGCTTCGTTTCGACTGTCAGGATGGTAGCCTATGGCTGTTGCTAATGTGCCCTCATAGGCCAGCGTCCTTTCAGTCCGCGGTCGGCGCTCCTCAATCCGGAGCGTCGACCGCCTCCAAAAAAGGTGTCTGTTGGCTTTTCAACGAAAGCCACTGTAAGTGGTACTCCGCCTGTCGCTTCAGGCATGAGTGCTCTAGCTGTGGGGGCGCTCACCCCTCCAGCCGGTGCTTCAGGAAGGGTAAACAGACACTTTCCAGAGCGGGAGCCAAGACCGACCTTCCTAAGCCGGAGGACGCCGGTGAACGTCCTAGAGATGTCGCCCTGGCTAGACCGGTACCCCCTTCGTAGGGAGGCCCTGATCCTAAAGGATGGCCTGGATCGAGGTTTTTGGATACCGTTTTCCCCATCGAACGCGCCTACCATGTCGGCTAATTTAAAATCGGCTGTTGAATTTGAATCAGTAGTGGCCGAGAAAATCCAGAAGGAGCTGGAACTGGGGCACATGGTGGGCCCCTTTGATCTTCCCCCATTTCACAACCTGCGGGTGTCCCCACTGGGCATGGTCCCCAAAAAGGCGAGTGGTAAATTTTGTTTAATTCATCACTTATCTTACCCTTCCAGCTCCTCTGTCAACGACGGAATTGATCGCGAGGAATCGCGGGTGCATTATGCGTCGTTTGATAAGGCTCTTCACCTCGTCAGGGCAGCAGGGCGTTCCGCTCTTTTGGCAAAAGCGGACATTGAATCCGCTTTTCGCCTTCTCCCGGTCCACCCGGATTGTTTCCACCTCCTGGGTTGCTACTTTCAGGGAAGCTATTTCTTCGATATGTGCCTGCCTATGGGTTGCGCCATCTCGTGTTACTTCTTCGAGTTATTTAGTAGCTTCCTTGAGTGGGTGGTCGCCCGGGAGGCCGGATCTCAGTCCATGCTGCACTACTTGGATGATTTCCTTTTTGTGGGTCCCTCGGACAGTGGGCAGTGTCAATGCTTGCTCTCTGTTTTTCAAGATATTTGTCGGCGTTTCACTGTTCCACTGTCCGTGGACAAAACCGAGGGTCCGGTAACGGTACTATCCTTTTTGGGTATTGAGATTGACACAGTGGCCATGGTCTTTCGCCTGCCGAGGGAGAAGCTGACCAGGCTTTTATCCTTGGTTCGTTTGGCGAAAGGGTCCAAAAAACTTCAGCTGAAACAGCTACAATCTCTGCTGGGGCACCTAGTATTCGCGTGCAGGGTCATACGCATGGGGAGGGCTTTCTGCAGGCGATTGTCTTGGGCCACGAAGGGCGTTACGGCCCCGCACCACCACGTTCAGGTCACCAAGCCCATGCGGGCGGATTTGGACATTTGGCTAACCTTTTTGCAATCCTACAACGGACAGTCTTGTTGGTTGCAGGAGGAGGTACCGAACTCACAGCTGGAGTTGTACACTGCTGCGGCAGGCTCCTGTGGTTTCGGTGCCTTCTTTCGGGGGGAGTGGTCTGCGGAATGTTGGCCGGCCTCATGGGCCCGCATGGATTTATTGCGCAATCTCACCCTTTTGGAGCTTTTCCCGATCATTGTAGCGGTGGAGCTTTGGGGTGAACAGTTGCGCAATCGTCAGGTAATCTTTTGGTCAGACAATATGAGCGTAGTGCAGGTAGTGAACAAGCAATCGGCCAGTTCCCCCCCAGTCGTATCACTGTTGCGTTTTTTGGTTTTAAAATGTTTGCAATTTAACATTTATGTTAGGGCAAAACGCGTTCCGGGAGTTTCTAATGACATTGCCGATGCTCTTTCCCGCCAACAGTACCCCCATTTTCGTTCCCTGGCTCCGTCGGCTTCGCTGGAGGGCCTCCCCTGTCCGGCCCACTTATGGAACCTCGTTTCCGGGGATTGTTAGAACTGCTTCGGGCTTCGCTTTCTCCGAGGACGTGGGCGTCGTATTGTCGGGTCTGGCACGAGTGGTCACAAGCGTCGGGCGATGAGTTCTCTATTTCATCTCCGGATGATAGACGTTTGATCCTATTTGCTTACCTGGTCCAGTTACAGGATAAGGGAGTGTCGGGTTCCACTGTCTTTTCGGCCATGTCCGCCTTATCCTTTTGGTTTCAGCTTCTGGGGTGGGGGGATGTCACAAAAGCCTTTCCAGTGCGTCGGATATTGAGGGGCTGGAAACGCATCACTCATCTGCCTGATTCCAGGCGCCCCATTTCTTTACAGATTTTATCGGATGTTTTGGCTATGTTGCCAGAGGTGTGCTCATCCGAGTTTGAGATTTTGCTGCTCCGAGTAGCTTTCTCATGGGTGTTTTTTGGGGCTTTTCGCATCGGGGAATTAGTTGCAAAATCCAGGTCTTCCACTGGGGGTATTCGATCGGAGGATGTCGTCCTGTCGGAGCACAGTGTCACCATTTTATTGCGCTCCTCGAAGACTGACAGCCTTGGCAGGGGCCGCCGAGTGGTGCTGCACCACTGTGGCGGCCCATTCTGTCCTGTGTCTCTGGCCGTTCCTTTTCTTTCCGCGCGCCCCCCATCTCCCACTTTTTTCGTGCACGCTGACACCTCCTCTTTGAGTCGCTTCCAATTTTTAAAAGTTTTTTCGTTTTTGCCTCGAGGCTTTAGGCTTACCAGCGGGCGATTTTTCAACTCACTCATTTCGCATAGGCGCTGCCACCGCCGCTTCTGGCTTAGGGTTTTCCAATACGGAACTTCAGCGGCTGGGTAGATGGGAGTCGTCTCGTTTTTCGCTGTATGTTCGCCCTCACCTTTTGTGTTAATTTCAGGTTTTCCCCCAACTCAAGTTTGGATTTTGGGCGATTCCTTTGTCTTCTGGGCGGCTCGTCGCGCAGAGATCCGGAACTATGGGAGAAATTTGGGACTCTCTTCGACCGTGGCAAGGATTCGCTGGCTGGGCCTGCACGGGCTGCGTTGGCATCAGGTACTGTGGGAATGTTGGCACCTCCGTACCCGCGTGTCCGGTCACATTGTCCTGGTGGTTCACGCCGGCGGGAATGACGTAGGTTACACCCGGTCCGTGGATCTCATTGCTGCCATGAAAGGTGATATTGCTCAATGCCTTGCAATGTTTACCAGTGTGACTTTTGTATGGTCAGAGATTGTCCCTCGTTCTATTTGGGCTAGAGAAGTTCCGGGACCCTGTTTAGAAAATTTTCGGAGGAAGGTCAACGCCCAGGTGTCCAAATTTGTTCGGAGGATCGGGGGGGTCGTTGTCCGTCACAAAGATTTGGAGGGAAACAACAATGACTTGTTGAGGAGGGATGGTGTTCACCTCAACGACATTGGCATGGATATATTTAACCTGGGACTTCAGAGGGGGGTGGAACAGGCGCTGGCTGCAGTGTGGCGCCCGTCAGTGGATCACTGACTGGCTGGTGGCGGTTTTGGTAACCTTGCCAGCAAATATGGAACCCCTTTGATGCCCGGATGGTAATTGGGAGATTGACGGCCGGTCCGGCACTGATGGTAAGGACAGGCCCCTCCTTCATCTCCCTTTTACATTGGTAGTTGAGTGCTCACAGTACAACTGTGACTGGCATGGTCCTAAAGGTTAATGTTAATGTTGATTTAAATAAAGCTGTGGCCTTGCCCTTTCCAACGTTATTGGTTGTATGTGTGGTTCTTATTGGTTGAGAAGAAAGGGTAAGGTATGACAAGTGATGGTTGGGACCTGGGCTTATTGCACCTCAGCAGTCATGAGAGCCTCTTGAGCCCATCGGGAGAGAGAGCCCTGACTGATGGGGGCATGACCAGGGAGGAGTTGCAGTAAAGTTGTTATAACTCAGGATTGGTACAAAAGGGGAAAAGGGTTGGGCCTGAGCTCAGGAGTTTGGCACCCCAGGGGATTATGGTCCTTTTCAGACGGAAGCATGGAAGAGCTGCCCACCCTCCCGCCCTAATTTTGATGGTATGTCACAGCGTGTTGCGGTTTTGGTAACCTTGCCAGCAAATATGGAACCCCTTTGATGTCCAGATGGTAATTGGGAGATTGACGGCCGCTCCGGCACTGATGGTAAGGACAGGCCCCTCCTTCATCTCCCTTTTACATTGGTAGTTGAGTGCTCACAGTACAACTGTGACTGGCACGGTCCTAAAGGTTAATGTTAATGTTGATTTAAATAAAGCTGTGGCCTTGCCCTTTCCAACGTTATTGGTTGTATGTGTGGTTCTTATTGGTTGAGAAGAAGGGGTAAGGTATGACAAGTGATGGTTGGGACCTGGGCTTATTGCACCTCAGCAGTCAAGATATTTTTGGGCCATTTTAGCCAGAGTTGGAAATCTCACTTTATGAACTGCCCAGTACTTCAGGGGTTTCTCTGAACGAGGTACAGTAATCTCTCCCAGGTAAGCTTCCAGCTGTATAGTACTGTAGCAGCTTTTGGAGCACTACTCTCAGACGTAGACGAACCTTCACCAGCAATTTCTGCAAATACACTGTCCAGACTGGTACCCGGCTGGTCACGGTGAGGCCTTTTGGAAGCTGGTTCTTCATGCTGCTCAGATACAATTGTCTCTTCAAAAATGTTTTGCAGTTCCAGTATTAACATTTCTTTTGCCTCCCTGGAAGTGTCTGAATTACAGGAAAATCGATCTTTATACCTAGAAGAAAAAAATAAACAACAATGAATGAATGCAGCATATTCTTTCTGTGAATTAAGAAAGCAATTACATTTACAGGTAATAGCAGAAAAATTAACATTACCTTGGATCGAGTAAAGTTGCAATACAGTAGAGTGGGTTTCGCTCAGTATCAGAGAAGCGCTTCTGCAAAGCAGCAAGCAAAGTGCTCTTCATTGTTTTGATACCTTGGTCCCCATCCGTTTTTGATAAAACTTTCTGTAGCACTGTTACTGCAGGAATTACATCAGAGGCAAATGCATCTGAACAACTCACAAAGGGAGCCAAGATTTTGACCATCTTCTCCATCAGATTCCACTGGTTTGCAGTAATGGTGGCAGGGAGCTCATATTCAGACACATACACTCCAAGGGCCCGTTTCTGCTCAATCAGAGACTTCAACATGTAAAATGTGCTGTTCCAACAAGTCTGCACGTCTTGCTGGAGTCTTCTTACCATGGATCTTTAGTAAGATGATGTCTGTTATGTAATGGCTACTGGGAATGTCATACTTCGGCTCCAACACATTAAGAAATTGATGAAAACCCATGTTCTCAACAATTGAAAGAGGTTGATCATCCTGAATAATAAATTGGGTGAGCTCCTCTGTTATTTTTACAGCTCTGTGGTTGTCTCTTGACAGCTTTTCTCTTCTGGCAAAAGTTTGCTGCAGAGTTGGCTGCTGAGTGCTACTGCTAGGGATAGCGGTAAATTCTCCATGCTCACTTTTATGTTTTAATTTCAAATGCTTTATCAGATTACTGGTTTTGTAAGAACTGATTTTTGTACCACCTCTAGATAATTTTGCAGAACAAAGTTTGCAGTCTGCAATCCGGGGGTTGTCCTCGTTAATTTTAAAATACTTCCACACAGCTGACATTCTGCTGGTGTCTCTGTGCAGTGTGCACCGAAAAGCTCTGATAATTTACTCGACCTTGGGTGAAAGAAAATGAAATAAACAATTAAACGCAAAGTGTCCATTGTTTAAGTACTTCTATATCAGGCACTCACACCCCCTTCCTGCCCAGGCCAATTTTCAGCTATCAGCGCTGTCACATTTTGAATGACAATTGCGCAATGCGCAGTCATGCTACACTGTACTCAAATAAATTTTTTTTCACACAAATAGAGCTTCTTTTGGTGGTATTTATTTTATTTAATCACTGCTGGGTTTTATTTTTTGTTTTAAAAAAAAGAAGCCTTTCTTAGTTTCCGTCACAAAATTTTTTAAATAAGTACTTTTTCTCCTTCACTGATGTGTGCTACTGCTAATGAGGCTGCACTGATGGGGCACTGAGGTGGCACTGATAGGCTGCATTGATGAGGAGGCACTAATATGCAGCACTGATAGCATTGGGTGGCACTGATGAGGCAGCACTGATGAGGAGGCCCCAATATGCAGCACTGTTGGGCACTGATAGGATTATGTGGCACTGATATGCAGCACTGATGAGCACTGATAGGTGGCACTGATTAAGCAGCACTGATAGGTGGCATGCACTGATGGATGGGCACTGATAGGTGGCACGCACTGATGGATGGGCACTGATGTTTGGCACTGACTGTCTGGCACTGATAGATACCACTGAGTGATGAGCACTGATAGGTGGCACTGATTATGCAGCACTGATGAGCACTGATAGGTGGCACACACTAATGGCTGGGCACTGATAGGTGGCACTGACTGATAGGTGGCATGCACTAATGGGCACTGATACGTGGCACACACTGGTGGCTGGCACTGACTGAGGCGCACTGATAGATGGCACTGATTAACAGTACACTAATAGGTGGCACTGATTATGCAGCACCGATGAGCACTGATAGGTGGCACTGATTATGCAGCATTGATGAGCACTGATAGGTGGCACACACTGTTGGCTGGGCAGTGGCACTGAAAGGTGGCACTGAATGATGGGTACTGATAGGTGGGATGCACTGATAGGTGGTATGCACTGATAGGTGGCACGCACTATTGGGCACTGATAGGTGGCACGCACTAATGGGCACTGATAGTTGGCACACACTAATGGGCACTGATAGGTGGCATGCACTGATGGCTGGCACTGATAGATGGCGCTGACTGATGAGCACTAATAGGTGGCACTGATGAGCACTGATAGGTGACACGCACTGATAGGTGGCACACACTGATGGCTGGTACTGACTGATGGCGGGCAGTGGCACTGGCTGGATGGGCACTAACAGATGTCACTGATGAGCACTGATTGATGGCTGGCACTTATGGGCATGAGAGGATTTACTTTTCTATGCTGCCTCTGCGACGCCCATCTTGGTACACCTTGCACTCGGCCTCAATAAAGCAGCAGCAGACATCTTGTTACACCCAGCCTTAACTATATGGGCTGGGTGTAACAAGATGTCCGCTGCTGGCAGGGTGTACCAAGATGGGCATCGGGATTTTTAAGCACTGACGACGGTGTAACGGCAACACGGAGCGTCACTTCCATTACCGAATGTGACGGCTCCGGTCGCCCAGCCCTGCACTCTGCACTACCTGCTTGAGGACTCGGAGGACTCACTCTCTGCTCAGCTCTCTGCTCCACCCTCCGCTCCGCCCACTGACTCCGCCCACTGAGTTCCTATCTCTCCCATTCCAAGGTATCGGCTAAGGCATCGGGAGCATTTGTGCGAGTACAAGTACTCGCGCAAATGCTTGGTATCGGTCCCGATACCGATACTAGTATCGGTATCGGGACAACCCTAGCTTTAACTGCCAAAAGTGTTATACTGCCTAAAACTTTCATCCAACCATTAAATGATTCCATGGAAGAGACAAGAGAAAGCTGGATGGCTGCACTTTAATGCAACACCTTTATTTGAAGTCAGATAAAATCCAAGCAGTCACATCTGATCACAGAGGTACAGGACAAGAAGCTGACGCGTTTCACACCACAGATGGGCCCTTAATCATGATTAAGGTGTTGCATTGGAGTTCGGCCGTCCAGCTTTTTCTTCTCTCTTTGATGCTACTTGCAGGGCCGGCTCCTGTGCCTTGTCTAGCAGGAGGCGTCATCATGGAATAGATGCCTAGAGCGGTCAGTTCTTATTAAATCATTACATTTGTCATTTTAAAAAGCCAATGTAAAGGAAAAGTAGTGATAGAAAAAGCTTTAACTAGTCATTGTATGATTCTTAATTCTTTCTGCTCCATATAACTAGGAAGCATGGCAGGGGGGTGTATTTTGCCTACATACATTGAGGTGAAAAGTTTCCATGGTCACATCAGAAAGTTGGGAGATAAGTATACTGACCTCTCTATTCATTTCATGTTTTAAATTCCAACTCCAGGATACCTGAAAATGAGCCCTTGCAGTAGGGATGTGCCCGATTGCAAGTATTGATTGCTCCTTTAGATCTAGGGGACTAGTTAGATTTACTTACCCAATACTCCACTCCAGTGCCCTGATAGATTGGTCCCTGCAGGGTCTTCTCACTTACACTGGTCTAAGGTCATGACATCATCAGGACCAATGCAGGATCCATAGCTGTGCATTGGCTGTGATGTTGTCAAGGGACAGTCCGCTGGAGTGTGATGCAGCACCGCCTGCTGGGGAAATGGAGGATTACGCCGCGTACACACGACCGGACTTTCCATCAGAATAGACTCCAACCGTCTTTCCGACAGAGTTCCGCTGAAACGGACTTGCCTACACACGTTCACAACCAAAGTCCGATCGTTTAGAACGCGATGACGTACGACGGGACTAGAAAAAGGAAGTTCAATAGCCAGTAGCCAATAGCTGCCCTTGCGTCGTTTTCGGTCTGTCGGAATAGCGTACAGACGAGCGGTCTTCCTGATAGGAACTGATTCCGTCGGAAAGATTTGAAACATGTTCTATTTCTAGGTCCGTCAGAATTTTAGAAAGAAAAAGTCCGATGAAGCCCACACACGATCGGAATGTCTGACGGAACGATTCCATCGGACCTTTTCTGGCAGAAAGTCCGGTGGTGTGTACGCGGCATTAGGGAAGTAAAAGTGTTTTTACTCTCATGGGGACTAAACTCATAATGAACCTGTACAATGTAGCCACACAGCTAAGGAGGATTTCCATGTTTCTCGGAGTTGGGCTTTAAGTATTTTGTGAGTTCATATACGGGATCTTTATAAGAGAATTCAGTCAGCAAAGAGCAAATTGCTGTAACCAATAGAAATAAGGCTTTACTCATTGAATTGCTTTGTTGAATAAGCCCGGCTGTGACTCCACATGCGTTTACAAGAAGGCAGGTGAACCCGATGGTAATAAAGATGACAAACAGCTTTGATATCCAGAAAGTTCAAATAAAAGAAGTCATAAAACTTCACTTGTTCCTGAGTGACGGCTGCAGCACTTCAACCCGTCCTTTATTATAACACTACTGTAGATGTGAAAGATGGATGACAGACATTGGATTCTCCAAAAGAAGAAGATAGACCATTTACTTTTCATGACGTCAAAGTGTTGGAGTCTCAGCAACAAAAAGAGTTTCCAACCCGTCCAAAAAGTTCTGTAAAGAATTTGGGAAGTCTAGGAGGCTTTTCAAGTCAGCAATGTTAAAGTCCAGTAGATGATATTTCAACTCTATTCTTATTTTACCGTATATGAGAATTAAAGCTGAACTCCGAGAAAATGACAAAACTTCCCTCTTAGTGAGGCTTTCCCACACTGCGAGAAATACATGTTGGCTTCTGTCTAGGCTTATTTACCTTCCTCCCCCCTCCCCCACCCAGCAGACAATGCATTCCTTATCTATTCCAGTGAATTTGGCCCTCAGCATCCTCACTTACAATGCAGGGCTGCCAGCACTTTATTGTACATGATGATATCACAGTGCTACTGATGATGTCACAGTGGGGTTGATTCACTAAAACTGGAGAGTGAAAATCTGGTGTAGCTCTCCATAGAAACAGTTTTTTTTTTGTCAAAGCTTACGTGAAGAAGCTGAAGTTAGAAGCTGATTGGCTACCATGCACAGCTGCACCTGATTTTACACTCTGGAATTTTAGTAAATCATCCCGAGTGCTACTTGTTAGAAGCAGCTTTGGAGACGGGTTATATGGAGAAGTCTGAGAGAGGAAGGTGATAAAGCAGATAAAACTTTTTTTTTTTTAAGGTATCATAGAAAGAAATGCATCTTTAACCTGTTCAGTGCTCAGGGAGCTCCACAACAAGGGTTGATTTGTACTTTAGGTTACAATGAAATCATGATTGGCATACATTTGACCCTTGCTTAATATATTTATGTTAGGTATTTTAAGGGGATTTTAAATTGATACTAAAGTCTCGTTGTTGTTTTTTTTTGTTTAAAAATGACAAATCTGTTATACTTACCTGCTTTGTGTAATGGCTTTGCACAGAGCACCTCAGATCCTCCTCTTCTCGGGTCCCTCGCTGGTGCTCCTGGCCCCTCCCTCCTGTCGAGTGCCCCCCACAGCAAGCAGCTTGAAATGGGGGCACCCGGTCCGAGTCACAGCTCCCAATGACACCCCATGTGTGTCTCAGCCAATCAGGAGGCAGAGTCGCAGACAGCCAAGCCTCTCGTGTAACATCGCTGGCTCAAGATGGGGCTCAGGTAAGTATTAGGGGTCCTGAGGGGGGCTCCTGCACACATAATGCACATATAATGCATTAAGGGTAAAAACATTCTGCCTCTAGAACCGCTTGAAAGGGAAACTCCAGACAAAAAAGTTTCCTTCTAGTGTTGGATGGTGCAGGAAAGGGTAAGAAGATCCTTATTTCTGTCTGTATCCCCATTGGTGGGATATACCTTGCTATATGTGGAGGTCTCTTCAAGCACCCAACGTGTCTGAGATAGTTGCTCTTGTGAATCTAACCTATAATTATGAAAAGAGTATAGCTCTTAGGACAGGTTCTATTCCCCAATGTAATGGGATATGGAGTCCATGGCTCTCAATGATATCTTCTACTACTGTTTGGTGTCCCCTATAAGTTTAATACAATGCAGATATTTAGGAGGTTTTATGTGGATCACCTACAGTGTGCTTTATATAGTGAAAGGCTGGTCTGTTCTTAACTTGTTGCTATGTGTCCCTTGTTATTTCTACAACATGTAAACCATTATAATTCAATAAACATCTATTGTTGGAAAAAAATGTAAATTGTACATGATCTTTAAAGCTAGAAAGGGAGGAACTCCATTGGAGGAAGTGTGTAGACTCTTGGCGGTCCACTGGCACTTTTCTCAGCTGTGGTCAATGCTCACATTCCTACAACGTCTGGCATGCACTGGTACAATGTGATGCCATTTATTCTGACTGACGGGCACTCAGTTCACCATGTTGGTGGTCCTGCTTTGGGGTGTGCAGCACAACACGTGGCGACACATTATCCTGCATTGCCTTGCACTGCCAGAAATAGACACATAGACCCTATTGATGCATTGGGCACCCCATTCAAATGAATAGGCTGTCTTAACGCAACACATTTTAATGCACACCATGTGAATGGAGCCTTATGCCGTGTACACACGAGCCGACTTTCCACCAACTCAACTCCGAAGGACTGTTTGATGGACTTTCGACGGAGTTCTGACGCAACAGACTTGCCTACACACGATCACACCAAAGTCCGACTGATTGGAACGTGATGACGTACGACCGGACTAGAATGAGGAAGTTCATAGCCAGTAGCCAATAGCTGCCCTTGCGTTGTTGTTCGTCCGTCGGACTAGCATACAGACGAGCGGATTTTTTGACCGGACTCGAGTCCGTTGGAAAGATTTGAAACATGTTCTATTTCTAAAGTCCGTCTGATTTTTGGACAGTAAAGGTCCGGTGAAGCCCACACACGATGGAATTGTCCGGGGGATTCGTTCCGTCGGGCCTTTGCTGTGGAAAAGTCGGGTCGTGTGTACGCGGCATTAGTGATTCTATCACTGGAGCTTTGTCACCTAGCATGACACATCCCATAATAAGAATTCTGGCTTACGCTCTGACATTTTCACTCACTACAAACAGTCACATTTCCATTATCTAAAAACTAATCACACTTTTATCTTCAATGAAGAGTCCAAATGTGTAAAGAATGAGCCTCTTTAGTCAGGGTTTTGTTTTTGGCCATTTTGGACACATTGCGTTACTTTGTAAAGTTGGGCTCCAAAACTGATTCCATTTTTTTCTCTTCTATTGGAAATCATTAAAGTGGTTCTAAAGGCAGAAGGTTTTTATTCTTAATGCCTTGTATGCCTTAAGATAAAAAAAAAAACATTCAGTGTGCAGCGGCCCCCTCAGCCCCCCTAATACTTACCTGAGCCCTATGGAGCCAGCGATGTCCATAAGTGCCTCGGCCGTTCGGGACTAAGCCTTCTGATTGGCTGAGACAAAGCAGTGGCACCATTGGCTCCCGCTGCTGTCAATCAAAGTCAGTCAGCCAATGAGGAGAGAAAGGGGGCAGGGCCAAACCATGGCTCCGTGTCTGAATAGACACACAGAGCTGCTGCTTGGTGTGGGGGCACTCGTCAGGACGGAGAGGAGAGGAGCACCGAAGATGGACCCCAGAAGAGGAGGATCGGGGCTGCTCTGTGCAAAACTACTGAACAGGGCAGGTAAGTGTAACATGTTTGTTATTTTTAAAGGAAAAAACAAGACTTTAGTATCACTTTAATCTGTCAAATTTGTATTACTTTTTCACTAATGGAAATCTCCACAATGCAATACATACAGTACAAGAAAAACTTTATTTGGTAGAGAAGGAAATGATTAGAATTTATCAGAGTTTTTTTGCTATCCTGTTTATCCGAAAATAAGACCTAGCATGATTGTCAGGATGACTGCAATATAAGCCCTAACCCCAAAATAAGCCCTACCCTGAAAATAAGACCTATAAGGACTTTAACTAGGCCTTATTTGGGGGGTAGGGCTTATATTGCAGCCATCACCGACAATCACGCTAGGTCTTATTTTCAGGGGAAACAGAGTATTCACCTATAGGGGGGAGGGGAGAAACTTCCCCTCACTTACTTGGACACTAAGTACAATAAAAACCTGACAGAGGTTACATCCATTCTCTTCTGTAACTTAAACTAAAAGAAAAATTAGTGTGGGAGTCGGTTTTAAAACTACACAACGTAGTAGCTGTTGCACACAATGCAGCTCCAACCTACATATGATGTCCTTTCAAAGCCTAATGCCGCGTACACACGGTCAGACTTTTCAGCTACAAAAGTCCGACAGCCCGTCCGACAGACTTTCAACAGACTTTCCACAGACTTTCGACTGACTTTTGACGGACTTTCGACGGACTTTCTAATGACCGGACTTGCCTACACACGATCACACCAAAGTCCGATGGATTGGTACGTGATGACGTACACCGGACTAAAATAAGGAAGTTGATAGCCAGTAGCCAATAGCTGCCCTAGCGTTGGGTTTTTGTCCGTTGGACTCGCATACAGACGAGCGGATTTCTGGGTCCGGCGGAGTTACGACGTAAAGATTTGAATCAAGTTCCAAATCTAAAGTCCGTCAGATTTGTGACTGGAAAAGTCCGCTGAAGGTCCGGGGAAGCCCACACACGATCGGATTGGTCCGTCGGCGTCCGTCGGACAAGTCCGGTAGAAAAGTCCATCCGTGTGTACGCGGCATAAGTAATTGCTATAAAATACAACATAGTTATCAAACAACAGACACACATTTCCGTATCTCACATAAAAACAAACATTCCAGGATCTGATCATCTTCAAGCCGACTGTCAGTTTTTCTCCCATCTGGAGATCCTTTTTATGATAACCACATAAAAGTGCCGACTCTCGTTTATCCAGAAGAAGACAAATGTAATATCCTCACCATCAACGTCCTTATCAATCTTTTCTCCATCAGTAAAAGAAAATGATGATGGAGTCCTAACCCCGGGCTCCATATTATGGTGTTCCTGGCACCAGTTCCCTATATTGGGCCAAGTCATTCTTCATCTTCAGTAGTGTGAACTCATGCAGACACCTCCACTCATTTACTGCTATGGGCAATGCTGGAAGACACGGAATGTGCCGGTAACTGCACAACTCATTTCCTCAGACTTTGTAATAAATCCGCCAAATAAACCTTCTGGACAAACAGAGCTGAGCTCGGAACCCAAAGATGAGGCCTTGTCAATGCTTTCACAATGGTACACAGCGCCGTTATGTACTACCGGGGGCTAAAGTCAGCCGGGAGCAAAAAGAATTGTTCATTGTCTTCTGAAAAGCCGAATATTCAGCATCTCCGTAGTAAACTAGAAATCTGAGCGGGTTTTAGATCAAGGAGAAGTGTGGAAAAATATTGTATCCAATCTACACAGAAAAGATCATTATAAATAAAGTTTTGTGGTCTTCAATAAAATATCACATGCTTAAGCTGAGCTCCGCCCAGATCGATCATCTACTCCAAATTGTGCCGTTATAAAGAAATGAAGATGAACTCCGGGACCCGGCGCAAAAACTTTCATGGAACTTTATTCCTGGAAAGCTCCAGAGAATAGAAATCCACTTTGTGCACCAAATACCTTTGTAAAGCCGGTCAATACCTTGTAAAAGAAGCCGTGATCTCCTCCCCATGCTGCACAGGTCATGTGACTTCACCCCTCCCCTCCCCCCAGCCAATAAAAGTGCTGAGAAGCCAGATGATGGAAGATGTCTGTGTCTGGTGGGGAGATCCTCCAGGACGTCACATTGCTGGAGACAAGGTCACTAGAATTCCACTTTAAGCCTTAAACTTATCATTTCCATGCAAAGCAAGGCTAATAAACATTGATTTATACTAATTATGGATAAAACTGAACTCCGGAAATAAAATCTGCTTCTGCCATTGGCCATGTAATAATAAATGATGTGTAATGATGGGGCCGTATTACTGGCTGCTGTTGTGTTAAAGTGCTTGTAAAGCCTTCAGGTTCTTCCCCTTCATGCTTTCCATGCATTAGGTAAAAAACCTTCTGTGCTGCAGCCAATCCAGAGAGCCGCCTTTACTTACCTGAGCCAATCCCATCCTCCGATGTGCACAAGTGGCTCCACCCACTGTCTCTCTCCTCATTGGACAGATTGATAGCGGTAGGAGCCATTGGCTGTCAATCCAAAGCTGTGAAGCGGGAGTCGGGGGCGGGGCTTCGTCCTGCTGTCTGTGTGAATGGACGCAGCAGCGGGACTCGGGAGCGAGCCTGCACGAGCGCCCCCATGGAATGCGGCTTTCTGTGGGGGGCACCCCGAAAGAAGAGGAGAGGGGCTACTCTGTGCAAAACCATTGCACAGAGCAGGTAAGTACAGGCATGCTTGTTATTTATAGAAAAATCAAACGTTCCACTTTAAGTGAAACTCCTAGGCCGGCCATACAAGGTTCACCAGTAACCGGCCAAGATTAGAGCTGTGTATGGGCAGGCTGAATGTACCAATCGATCGATCAGCTCGGGTACAACCAGCCTGACGGAATATCTTGTAATAATCGCTCGTGTCTCCTATAGACGCTACCAATAATCACCGGCTGCTGATTCCCCTGTCAGGCCCCATTCACACCTATGCATGTTTTTTGATGCATTTTGCATTTTGCAGAAATGCACGGGAATTTTTTAACATGGGTTCCTATGGAACATGTTCACATCAATGCTTTTTGTATCTCTGCGTTTTTGGAAAGGGTCGGGGACTTTTTTTCATGCAAAATGCAGCGTTTTGCATGTAATGGATTTCAATGGACAAGCATCAAAAACGCAAGTGCACCTTTTTTGCAGCGTTTTTGATGCGTTTTTGGTGCGTTTTTGATGCGTTTTTGCCGTTTTTTTTTTTTTTTACATTTTTTTTTAGACTGTAAAAAAAAACTGTAAAAAAAAAAAAAAAAAAAAACGCAAAACGCAAATCGCGGCAAAAACGCGGCAAAAACGCGGCTCAAAAACGTGGCAAGCATGAAAAAAAACCTTCAAAAACGCTCAAAAGCAACATGCATAGGTGTGAATGGAGCCTCAGTGTTGATGGGAGAATCGTACAAATGTCTTTTCTGCAACCAATTCATTTCATTGATAAGAATGTCCCAAAGATTTAGGACTGGAATACTGAAGAGAAGGACTAGAACTCGCCATTCTGTCTCCCTGAGGCTCCATTCACACTAACGCGTTTTCTGATGCATTTTGCATTTTACAGGAATGCACGGGAATTTTTTAACATGGGTTCCTATGGAACATGTTCACATCAATGCATTTTTGTACTTCTGTGTTTTTGGAAAGGGTCAGGGACTTTTTTCATGCAAAATGCAGCGTTTTGCATGTAAGGCCTGATTCACACTTATGCAGTTTTAGTGCTTTTTGCATTTTGCAGATTTGCACTACAGAACATTTAACATGGTTTCCTATGGGTCAGGTTCTGTAGTGCAAATCTGCAAAATGCAAAAAGCACTAAAAAATGCTGGATTCACACTTAGGCTCGATTCACACCTATGCATGTTGCTTTTGAGCGTTTTTGGAGGTTTTTTTTTCATGCTTGCCACGTTTTTGAGCCGCGTTTTTGCCGCGTTTTTGCCGCGATTTGCGTTTTGCGTTTTTTTTTTTTTACAGTTTTTTTTACAGTCTAAAAAAAAATGTACAAAAAATTTAAAAAAAAACAAACAAAAAAAAAAAACGGCAAAAACGCACCAAAAACGCATCAAAAACGCTGCAAAAACGGTGCACTTGCGTTTTTGATGCTTGTCCATTGAAAACCATTACATGCAAAACACTGCATTTTGCATGAAAAAAAGTCCCCGACCCTTTCCAAAAACGCAAACAAACAAAAAAGCATTGATGTGAACATGTTCCATAGGAACCCATGTTAAAAAATTCCCATGTATTTCTTCAAAATGCAAAATGCATCAAAAAACGCGCTAGTGTGAATGGAGCCTTATGCATGTTGCTTTTGAGCGTTTCTGCAGTGTTTTTTGTGGTGCTTGCAGCGTTTGTGCAGCGTTTTGCAGTTTTTTTTTTGGTTTTTTTTACAGTTTTTTTTTAGTGTATACAATCTAAAAAAAAAAAAAAAAAAAAAAAAAAAAGGCAAAAACGAAAACGCGTCAACAGCAAAAACACTGTAGAAAAATGCTGTAAAAATGCTGTACTTGCGTTTTTGATGCTGGTCCATTGAATTCTATTACATGCAAAACGCTGCATTTTGCATGAAAAAAAGTCCCTGACCCTTTCCAAAAACACAGAGGTACAAAAATGCATTGATGTGAACATGTTCCATAGGAACCCATGTTAAAAATTCCCATGCATTTCTGCAAAATGCATCAAAAAACACACTAGTGTGAATGGTGCCTAATAGAATTCAATGGACCAGCATCAAAAATGAAAGTGCAGCGTTTTTGATGCGTTTTGCGTTTTTGATGCGTTTTGCGTTTTTGGCATTTTTTTTTTTAGACTGTATACAGTCTAAAAAAACTGTAAAAAAAAAAAAAAAACGCAAAACGCAGCAAAAACGCTGTAAAAACACTGCTCAAAAACGTGGCAAGCATCACAAAAAACACTGCAGAAACACTCAAAAGCAACATGCATAGGTGTGAAGCTTCATGCAGTAAGTTAGCAGCAATTCTCCTGAAATGTTTTTCCTGTTACCTTTTATCCCTTCTCTTCTCCTATCTGATTATCCCCCCATAAATCTGCACTACACAGGTCCCTGCAGCCCCCCTCCCCCCCTCAGCTCTGGACATTCCACACTCCCATATATCTGACACCCTTTCTATCCCAGTTCACTCCTCTAACTGTCCTGTCCCTATACTGTAGTCTTAGTCTGTTCTCTGCACTCCTTCATGAACACATACTCTTACTACTTACACCCCCACATAGTCACTATTTTCTGATCACTAATGCACCTTTTCCACGGGGCGGGCTCTGCCAGAAGTCCACTTGCTCAGCACCTGAGGAGCAGGCAGATGTCTGGTCCGTTTCCAATCCACTTATGCAGAGCGGTCACAGACACCCCTTTTTCTTCTCAATAGGCAGTCGGATGTAAATGGACCGTCTGTCTGTTTAGACCGGACTGCCATGTAATCCCATCCACCAGATGAATGGAGAACTGATCCCCATCCGTCTGTTTTTAGCAGATCGGATTGGATGTAGTCAGATGTAACCAGACACATGTCTATTTACACCCGCCACTCCATAGGAGGAGAATGGAGGGTCCAGTCGGGTCTGCCTGAAAAACTGACAATCTGACCCAATCAGTCCACTCATGTGAAAGGGGCCTAATAGTGGACTCAGTCAGTGTGCTGCAGTTTGGGCGCAGTGTGATTGTATGAAAAGTTTACATGCGTTTTCACAAAGGTACATCGAATTCCTACATGCTGCATATTTACTGTGCTTTCAGAAAACTCGCTGCCTATTAGAATTCAATGGGAGCGCAGAGATAACTCCATCTAAAGCACACATACAATCCCACTGCGGCCAAACTGCAGCACACCGATGTGAGCCCACTATAAGGCTCCATTCACACTAGCGCATTTTTTTATGCATTTTGCAGAAATGCATGGGAATTTTTTAACATGGGTTCCTATGGAACATGTTCACATCAATGCCTTTTTGTACCTCTGCATTTTTGGAAAGAATCAGGGACTTTTTTTCATGCAAAATGCAGCGTTTTGCATGTAATAGAATTCAATGGACAAGCATCAAAAACGCAAGTGCACCATTTTTGCAGCATTTTTGCAGCGTTTTTACAGCGTTTTTGGTACATTTTTGATGCGTTTTTGCCATTTTTTTTTTTGTTGTTGTTTTTTTTTAAATTTTTTTTAAGACTGTAAAAAAAAAATGTAAAAAAAAAAAAAAAAAAAACACAAAACGCAAATCGCGGCAAAATCACAGCAAAATCGCGGCAAAAACGCGGCTCAAAAACGTGGCAAGTTTTTGGAGGTTTTTTTTCATGCTTGCCACGTTTTTGAGCAGCATTTTTGTGGCGTTTTTGCCGCAATTTGCGTTTTCGTTTTTTTTTTTTTTTTACAGTTTTTTTTTACAGTCTTAAAAAAATTTTTTAAAAAATTAAAAAAAAAAAAAAAAAACGTCAAAAACGCATCAAAAACGCACCAAAAACGCTGCACTTGCGTTTTTGATGCTTGTCCATTGAATTCTATTACATGCAAAACGCTGCATTTTGCATGAAAAAAAGTCCCTGACCCTTTCCAAAAATGCAGAGATACAAAAAAGCATTGATGTGAACATGTTCCATAGGAACCCATGTTAAAAAATTCACATGCATTTCTGCAAAATGCAAAATGCATCAAAAAACGCGCTAGTGTGAATGGAGCCTTTAGGCTTGTGGCTTTCCTGACACACACAGGAACACACTGGCCTTTAATAGACACACCGCAGTGCCATTAATTGTTAAATGGCACCCCAACACATCTGCTAACCCAGGCATTTTCACACGCACCAAACCACATGGAGCCACATGGTGTCTCTATCTCAAAAGTGAGCTATCAGGGGTCTGTTTAGAGCCCTGATGTTTCACCAAATGGCTGTTAAACATGTAAAAAAAAGTCAATAAAAAATTCTGTTTAAAAAATGTAAAATGTAAGGGCTTGCTTTGGTCTCTGAAGAGCAATCCACATTCAGATTGCTCTTCATAGATCATTTGACAGGTAGTGAGGAAGTGTTGTATTGCCTCTGCACTGCCTGCTTTAACCCTTTCAATTCTGCACTAGCATGCCATAACCATGTGCATTGCACGCAGTTGTGGGGCGCTTGTAGAGCAGCACCATTCACTTGAATGGGTCAAGTTAAGCAGGAGGTACAATTCATACTGCATGTCACTGGGATCAGTGGGAAGTGCCCTGGGTCCGGAGGAAGGGGCCCCTGGACCGATGGAAAGGGGGGGGGCCCTTTATGGTTCTTGCACCAGGGCCTTGAAGGTTCTAGTTACACCTCTGATCCAAGTCGCACCCGTCCAAAGCTGCTTTAACATCGCATCAAAGTCACATCAAAGTCACATCAAAGTCACATCAAAGTCACATCAAAGTCACATCAAATCACATCAAAGTCACATCAAAGTCACATCAAATCACATCAAAGTCACATCAAATCACATCAAATCACATCAAATCACATCAAAGTCACATCAAAGTCACATCAAATCACATCAAATCACATCAAATCACATCAAATCACATCAAAGTCACATCAAATCACATCAAAGTCACATCAAATCACATCAAATCACATCAAATCACATCAAATCACATCAAAGTCACATCAAATCACATCAAATCACATCAAAGTCACATCAAATCACATCAAAGTCACATCAAATCACATCAAAGTCACATCAAAGTCACATCAAATCACATCAAAGTCACATCAAATCACATCAAATCACATCAAAGTCACATCAAAGTCACATCAAATCACATCAAAGTCACATCAAATCACATCAAAGTCACATCAAAGTCACATCAAAGTCACATCAAATCACATCAAAGTCACATCAAAGTCACATCAAAGTCACATCAAATCACATCAAAGTCACATCAAAGTCACATCAAAGTCACATCAAATCACATCAAATCACATCAAATCACATCAAAGTCACATCAAATCACATCAAAGTCACATCAAAGTCACATCAAAGTCACATCAAAGTCACATCAAATCACATCAAAGTCACATCAAATCACATCAAATCACATCAAAGTCACATCAAAGTCACATCAAAGTCACATCAAATCACATCAAATCACATCAAAGTCACATCAAATCACATCAAAGTCACATCAAATCACATCAAAGTCACATCAAATCACATCAAATCACATCAAAGTCACATCAAAGTCACATCAAAGTCACATCAAAGTCACATCAAATCACATCAAAGTCACATCAAAGTCACATCAAAGTCACATCAAATCACATCAAAGTCACATCAAAGTCACATCAAAGTCACATCAAAGTCACATCAAATCACATCAAAGTCACATCAAATCACATCAAAGTCACATCAAAGTCACATCAAAGTCACATCAAATCACATCAAAGTCACATCAAAGTCACATCAAAGTCACATCAAAGTCACATCAAAGTCACATCAAATCACATCAAAGTCACATCAAATCACATCAAAGTCACATCAAAGTCACATCAAATCACATCAAAGTCACATCAAATCACATCAAATCACATCAAAGTCACATCAAAGTCACATCAAAGTCACATCAAATCACATCAAAGTCACATCAAAGTCACATCAAAGTCACATCAAATCACATCAAAGTCACATCAAAGTCACATCAAAGTCACATCAAATCACATCAAATCACATCAAATCACATCAAAGTCACATCAAATCACATCAAAGTCACATCAAATCACATCAAAGTCACATCAAAGTCACATCAAAGTCACATCAAATCACATCAAATCACATCAAAGTCACATCAAATCACATCAAAGTCACATCAAATCACATCAAAGTCACATCAAATCACATCAAATCACATCAAAGTCACATCAAAGTCACATCAAATCACATCAAATCACATCAAAGTCACATCAAAGTCACATCAAAGTCACATCAAATCACATCAAAGTCACATCAAATCACATCAAAGTCACATCAAAGTCACATCAAAGTCACATCAAATCACATCAAAGTCGCATCAAAGTCACATCAAAGTCACATCAAATCACATTAAAGTCGCATCAAAGTCGCATCAAAGTCACATCAAAGTCGCATCAAAGTCACATCAAAGTCACATCAAAGTCACATCAAAGTCACATCAAATCACATCAAAGTCACATCAAATCACATCAAATCACATCAAAGTCACATCAAAGTCACATCAAATCACATCAAAGTCACATCAAATCACATCAAAGTCACATCAAATCACATCAAAGTCACATCAAAGTCACATCAAAGTCACATCAAATCACATCAAAGTCACATCAAATCACATCAAAGTCACATCAAAGTCACATCAAAGTCACATCAAATCACATCAAAGTCACATCAAATCACATCAAAGTCACATCAAAGTCACATCAAATCACATCAAATCACATCAAAGTCACATCAAAGTCACATCAAAGTCACATCAAAGTCACATCAAATCACATCAAAGTCACATCAAATCACATCAAAATCACATCAAAGTCACATCAAATCACATCAAAGTCACATCAAATCACATCAAATCACATCAAAGTCACATCAAATCACATCAAAGTCACATCAAAGTCACATCAAAGTCACATCAAATCACATCAAATCACATCAAAGTCACATCAAAGTCACATCAAAGTCACATCAAAGTCACATCAAATCACATCAATGTTACTCCAAAGTTGGTGGAATGTGAATGGAATCTTAACATTCCAATCTGTCCAGAAGAAATGGCAGTTGAGTGTTGAGGAAAACAATTTAACCCCTTCAATACCGGGGGGCACTTTCCCCCTTCCTGCCCAGGCCAATTCTCAGCTTTCAGCGCTGTCGCTGTTTAAATGACAATTGCGCGGTCGTGCTGCACTGTACCCAAACTAAACTGTTATCATTTTGTTCCCACAAATAGATCTTTCTTTCGGTGGTATTTCATCACCTCTGCAGGTTTTAATTTTTGCTAACAAATAAAAAAAAAGAAAATTTTGAAAAAAAAAAAATTTTTTTCTTTGTTTCTGTTAATTTTTTGTAAATAAGTACGTTTTCTTCTTCACTGATGGGCACAGATGAGGCTGTACTGCTGGGCACTGATAGGTGGCACTGATGAGCACGGATGAGGTGGCACTGATATGCAACACTGATGGGCAGTGATAGGTGGCACTGATGAGTACAGATGAGGTGGCACCAATGAGGTGGCACTGATGGGCACTGATGATGGGCACTGATGGGCACTAATAGGTGGCACTGATATGCAGCACTGATGGACACTCATAGGTGGCACAGATGGACAAAGAAAGGCTGCACTGATGGGTACTTATGGGTGGCACTGATAGGAAGCACTGATGGGCACTGATAGGTGGCACTGATGGACACTGATGAGTGGCACTGAATAACACTGATAGATGGCACTGATAGATGGCACTGATAGATGGCACTGATTGGCATCACTGATTAGGAGGCATTGGCAGGTATTGCTGGTGGGCACTGATGGGCACTGATAGGAAGCACTGATGGACACTGATGAGTGGCACTGAATAACACTGATAGATGGCACTGATAGATGGCACTGATAGATGGCACTGATTGGCATCACTGATTAGGAGGCATTGGCAGGTATTGCTGGTGGGCACTAAGTGGCATTGTGTCTGGGCACACATTGCCACCCATGGCCCCCAGGGATGCCATACTTGGTGGTCATCAGTGGTGGCCATCCCTAGTTGTCCTGGTGACATCCCTGGTGGTCCTGGGTGGACATTCTAGGGGGGCTGTACTGATAACCAATCAGTGCAGAACCCCCCAGTCAGAGGAGCAGCTGATTGGCTCTCCTCTCCTCTCGTCTGTCAGATACGAGTGAGGAAAAGCCAATAAACGTCTCTTCCTGTTTCCATGGTGATCAGCCGTGATTGTCCCCGACGGAGGGAGGGGATCGGCGGGAGGCGGCAGGAACGGGAACATGTTACATGTAACACCCTAATAATGAGTGGAACATGTAACATCTTCCCAAAGGTGAATTTCTCCTTTACCAGGGAGAGAGATGATTACAATGGTCGGCTTTTATTCATTGGAAAACTCTTATCTTATAAGAAAGAAAATAACTTTTACTTCAGCTTGTTATACGTGGAACTATAATCCCCTCCGATTCAGAGACACTTTGACAGCCAATGACATCTTCAGCCAGTCTCTGGGTTTCCATCTGCAGACATTCTGATTGGCCGGGCAGAAATGATGTCCCTCCCACTGCTTAGGAATTCATTCTTTTCTATTGATGACAAAATTGTAAAGTGATCTGCATGAGAAGATCTCAGTGTACAGAGCAACCAGGCAGATCAGAATACCGACATATCCGCCTCTTCTGGATTACAAAGATGCCCCCCCCCCGCCCCCCATATAGTAAAATGACGGACACAAGGTGGCTCTCTTGTTCTGGGATGACGTCATATGGGACACGGTGCATCCCCCATCTTGGTAGAGAGACGATGATGAGGCTCTTTACCCATGTGATCAGCTCTGTCCAATCACAGCTCATCACATGTAACCAAGGAAATGCCAGTTATCAGCTTTCCTCTCCTCACACTGACAGCGTGTGAGGAGAGCCGATCAGCGGCATTTCCTTACTTAGTGCCCTGATTATGAGTGCAGCCCAACAGTGCCCAGCAGTGATGCCAACCAGTGCCCATCAGTGATGCCAACCAGTGCCCAGCAGTGATGCCAATCAGTGCCCAGCAGTGATGCCTAACAGTGCCCATTAGTGATGCCTTTCATTGCCTGCCAGTGCTCATCATTGCCACATATCAGTGCCCATAAATGCGGCATATTTGTGCCTCCTCATCAGTGCCCATAAGTGCCACCTTATCAGTGCCCATAAGTGCAGCCTCAACAGAAACAAAGAAAAACATTTTTTCTTCAAAGAATAAAAAACCCAGTGGTGATTAAATACCACCCAAAAAAAACCTATCTGTCTCAAAAAAATGATAAAAAATGTCATTTGCGTACAGCTTTGCATGACAGTGCGATTGTCATTCAAAGTGCGACATCGATGAAGGCTGAAAATTGTCCTTCGGTAGGAAGGGGGTGAAAGTGCCCAGTATTTAAGTTTAAGTAAAGTTCCATTATAAATCATGTTCCCTGGAGTTCCCGTTTGTTTGTAGGGAAGGTTCATCTCTATTGGCTCCTGTACATAACACTGCCATCTTCCCAGATTGATGCCGCTGTGCCAAGGTGTCACCGTTGTTCCTACATCCAGAGTGGAGACACACTACGACAGTTACTGGCTGGATCACCAGGTGAAAAAGAATGCCAAAGCTTAAAAAAAAAATAAAACTAATCCAGCCACCAGATTTAAGAATTGGTAAGCTGCACTATATACCATTTTTGTTTTTGGGTTTAATGCGGCTTAAACCATGAAATAAAATAGCCCCCTTCCCTTCTGTAGTTATCATGCCATCAACCAATTCACTAAATGACTTGGATATGAACAAGCTCCAAGGATGACAGTGGCCAGGCACAAAGTTTAATGTATTCTGAAACAAGGGAAAGAAAAATGTGCAAATGAAATGACATTTCCATACCGCGCTCTATCATATATATATAGAAATAAATAAATCAATAATAAAGTCCATGAACTTCCACCAATAGATCTCCAATCAAGTGAAGTGAATATACTTTGTATGGTGAACAAAGTTCTGTCTTCCACCGTGAATGTGAGCAAACATCCTACTCACCACACCAACATGACACCCATTACAGGTAGTCAGATGAGCCGAGTAACACAGAGATGGGTCCTCCAATGGAAGAGACGGCCAACACCGATATAAAGCCAACACCATATCAATCATATATCAAAGAGAGAAAGAGAACTTCTCGTGGTGTAGCATAGAACTAGTTTATTCCATAAAAACATTTGCACTTACAGTTCGGTAAACATTAAGGGGCTCATGGATATCAGCAGGTACACCAATTGCGTTCCACCCGTGTTCCAGGAAGCGGAAAGGCAGAAGTGACGTGTCACGTATTAGTCGCTAGTCGTTGGTGCCTGACACGTCACTTCTGCCATTCTGAAAAATAAAATAAAAATAGAAGGTGTTCCCAGATTACTGACAAATGCAATGGGTTAGACTGGTGCCCTAGTAAATAAGACCCAAGACTGTTTATTTTGTCATCTGTGTCCCATTGGGGAGATTTCCCTTCCTTTCCTGTCCTGTAAATACAACAGGAAGTGAGAAGAAGCGCTCTTATTGGAAGATTCATCTATGTGTTCTGCTGTCCTGATAGTGGTCTGCAGGACAGGCTCTAATCCCTCACTCCTCTATACAACAACTAAAAAAAAAGATCATGTGTCGCCACACAACTCATCATCCCATTTATGAAGAAGGGGTCAGATTGTTTATTGACCCCAAAATATTATTTATATATGAAAATTATTTATGAAATACTAATTTAAATATCATTACTATGAATACAAATAATAACAAGAAATAATAATAATTCCTATGAATACTGTTGACAGTTCCTCTTGGTATAGTGCCATTTTAGCTGCCAATATGTTTGTTACAATGCTGATTTTTAGCAATTCATTTTTTTGCACCACTCTTATCACTACAAGTGTATTGGCTCTCTAATAGAGTTTGAGGTTGGGGGAGGGGAGGATCGAGTGTGTTCAGAGCTGGAAGTGAACTACTCTCACTAGTAGCTGACCGTGCTCCTCTGGGTAACTATCTCACCTTTAGGACTAGGGACTAGAGCGATGCTCTGCAGAGACCTAAAAGATTCATTGGCTCCATTCAGCCGTTATTGAACACCTATTGACATGACAAACATCTACTGAACCCCTTTTTATTAACCCCTTGGATAGTGAAAAAAAATTCCAGATTAGGTCTTCCAAAACATCCCAGTGACACTTTACAGAAAGGGAGTGTTCAATCCACTTTGACAATCACTACGTGAGCCTTCACCAACCACAAGCAATGGACTCTTACCAGAATATGAGAACTTCACTACAGAGTCACATCAGCATAAATATGACAATCCCATCAAGCAGAGATCCGGTGCAAATTGTTTGGCTGGACTTCAGCAGTATATCTCATGAAATCCAATCAATGGTAACATCAATAGCAACCATAAATGCATGAAATTCCACATATGATCAAAATGGAAGAATCCACATAGTGTAAAACTGTCTGAAAGGTTTTATTGAACTTAAAGTATGAACACTACTCACATAAATAAAAACAAATACGCACTTTGTATGCATAATAATCCCAAGATACAGGATAGAGGTTCCAAACAACGCTTTGAAAAAATTACCGGTCCAAGTAGGCGTGGCGACATCGCGTGCGTTAGCTTGGCCCAACGCGTTTCAACATATGTGACATCATCAGGGGCAGAGACAAGATTTACTATTAGTTTTGATTGAGGGCCAGTTTACATCATGTTGGTGCATCCAAGCTTGCACATTTTTTTACGTGTTTCCATTAGGGTCTGTTTTTGGCAGTCCATTAATTTCAATGGGCTGCTGAACACATGGGAATGTGCAAAAAGTACAGCAGATGCAACTTTTATAATGGCGCTGCACCAAACTGAATGGTACTTTGGCACTATGGATTTTGGTGGGCGCACACACACCCGTGTTTGCGAGATGCATGGAGTTACCAATAAGAATTGATGTGCATCTGAGAACTGCAGCTTGATCCTGTGCAGTGTGGGGGAAGACTTGCTTCTGCACACATTCCCACACCGCAATTGGTGTGAACCAGCCCCTCGAGCATCATTTTATAAAGAAATGATCATGTAAAAAAAAAATTATTTTCTTAATTTTCCTAAAAATTTGGACAAAAAATAACAACTTCAAAAAACGTGCCTCTTACTAAATACCTCAGACTGTTTACTTTTCAGAAGGTTTATTTGGGGATTATTTGTGCTGTTCTGTGTTTTTGGGTCTCAAGAAATGAGATCGGCCGTCAGTAAATAAGGATTGATTCATTTTCAGATATATATATATACCATAGTTTGTGGACTCTATAACTTTCCTACAGACTCAATAATATACACCAATTTGGGTTTTGGGTTATTTTCACCAAAGAAATGTAGCAAAATATATTTTGGCCTAAATTTATGAAGAAAGATTATTTATTTGCAAAATTTTATAACATAAACAAAGAAAAACATGTTTATTTTTTTCACAATTTTTGGCCTTTTTTTATTTATGTAGCAAAAAATAAATAAAAAACAGTGGTGATTAAATACCACTAAAGAAAGCTCTATTTGTGTGAAAAAAAAACAAAAAACAATAAAAATCTCATCTGGGTACAGTGTTACATGACTGCACAATTGTCATTCAAAGTGTGACAGCGCTGAAAGTTGAAAATTGGCCGGGGCAGGAAGGGGGTAAAAGTGCCCGGTATTGAAGTGGTTAACACCTTCCCACCTGGTCTATAGCAGAATGGCAGCTGGGCGGTGGCTTTACCATCCTGACTGGACGTCATATGATGTCCTTCACATCATGCCACTCGTACGTGTCTCCGGGGTGCGCAGAAGTGGCAATCCGTGTCACTGATTAGGGTAAAGAGAAGATGACATAGGCTCTATACCATGTGATCAGATGTGTCCAATCACAGCTGATTGCATGTAAACAAATGTCGGTTATCGGGATTTCCTTTCCTCAGCGCTGTCAGTGTCTGAGGAAAGGAAAGCAGATAACTGGATTTCAAGTTACAGGGGACATTTATACTAATAATCAGTTCCCTGATTATCAGTGCAGACCCACCAGTGCAACATATCAGTGTCCACCAGTGCAACATATCAGTGTCTATTAGTGCAACATATCAGTGTCTATTAGTGCCCATCGGTGCAGCCTCATCAGTGCTGCCTCATCAGTGCCCATCAGTGCAGCCTCATCAGTGCTGCCTCATCAGTGTCCATCAGTGCAGCCTCATCAGTGCCCATCAGTGCTGCCTCATCAGTGCCCATTAGTGCCGCTTCATCAGTGCCCATTAGTGCTGCCTCATCAGTGCCCATTAGTGCCGCTTTATCAGTGCCCATTAGTGCCGCTTCATCAGTGTCCATCAGTGCTGCCTCATCAGAGCCCATCAGTGTAGCCTCATCAGTGCCCATCAGTGCTGCCTCATCAGTGCCCATCAGTGCAGCCTCATCAGTGCCCATCAGTGTAGCCTCATCAGTGCCCATCAGTGCTGTCTCATCAGTGCCCATCAGTGCTGCCTCATCAGTGCCCATCAGTGCAGCCTCATCAGAAACAAAGAAAAACATTTTTTCTTCAAAGAATAAAAAACCCAGTGGTGATTAAATACCACCCAAAAAAAACCTATCTGTCTCAAAAAAATGATAAAAAATGTCATTTGCGTACAGCTTTGCATGACAGTGCGATTGTCATTCAAAGTGCGACATCGATGAAGGCTGAAAATTGTCCTTCGGTAGGAAGGGGGTGAAAGTGCCCAGTATTTAAGTTTAAGTAAAGTTCCATTATAAATCATGTTCCCTGGAGTTCCCGTTTGTTTGTAGGGAAGGTTCATCTCTATTGGCTCCTGTACATAACACGGCCATCTTCCCAGATTGATGCCGCTGTGCCAAGGTGTCACCGTTGTTCCTACATCCAGAGTGGAGACACACTACGACAGTTACTGGCTGGATCACCAGGTGAAAAAGAATGCCAAAGCTTAAAAAAAAAATAAAACTAATCCAGCCACCAGATTTAAGAATTGGTAAGCTGCACTATATACCATTTTTGTTTTTGGGTTTAATGCGGCTTAAACCATGAAATAAAATAGCCCCCTTCCCTTCTGTAGTTATCATGCCATCAACCAATTCACTAAATGACTTGGATATGAACAAGCTCCAAGGATGACAGTGGCCAGGCACAAAGTTTAATGTATTCTGAAACAAGGGAAAGAAAAATGTGCAAATGAAATGACATTTCCATACCGCGCTCTATCATATATATATATAAATAAATCAATAATAAAGTCCATGAACTTCCACCAATAGATCTCCAATCAAGTGAAGTGAATATACTTTGTATAGTGAACAAAGTTCTGTCTTCCACCGTGAATGTGAGCAAACATCCTACTCACCACACCAACATGACACCCATTACAGGTAGTCAGATGAGCCGAGTAACACAGAGATGGGTCCTCCAATGGAAGAGACGGCCAACACCGATATAAAGCCAACACCATATCAATCATATATCAAAGAGAGAAAGAGAACTTCTCGTGGTGTAGCATAGAACTAGTTTATTCCATAAAAACATTTGCACTTACAGTTCGGTAAACATTAAGGGGCTCATGGATATCAGCAGGTACACCAATTGCGTTCCACCCGTGTTCCAGGAAGCGGAAAGGCAGAAGTGACGTGTCACGTATTAGTCGCTAGTCGTTGGTGCCTGACACGTCACTTCTGCCATTCTGAAAAATAAAATAAAAATAGAAGGTGTTCCCAGATTACTGACAAATGCAATGGGTTAGACTGGTGCCCTAGTAAATAAGACCCAAGACTGTTTATTTTGTCATCTGTGTCCCATTGGGGAGATTTCCCTTCCTTTCCTGTCCTGTAAATACAACAGGAAGTGAGAAGAAGCGCTCTTATTGGAAGATTCATCTATGTGTTCTGCTGTCCTGATAGTGGTCTGCAGGACAGGCTCTAATCCCTCACTCCTCTATACAACAACTAAAAAAAAAGATCATGTGTCGCCACACAACTCATCATCCCATTTATGAAGAAGGGGTCAGATTGTTTATTGACCCCAAAATATTATTTATATATGAAAATTATTTATGAAATACTAATTTAAATATCATTACTATGAATACAAATAATAACAAGAAATAATAATAATTCCTATGAATACTGTTGACAGTTCCTCTTGGTATAGTGCCATTTTAGCTGCCAATATGTTTGTTACAATGCTGATTTTTAGCAATTCATTTTTTTGCACCACTCTTATCACTACAAGTGTATTGGCTCTCTAATAGAGTTTGAGGTTGGGGGAGGGGAGGATCGAGTGTGTTCAGAGCTGGAAGTGAACTACTCTCACTAGTAGCTGACCGTGCTCCTCTGGGTAACTATCTCACCTTTAGGACTAGGGACTAGAGCGATGCTCTGCAGAGACCTAAAAGATTCATTGGCTCCATTCAGCCGTTATTGAACACCTATTGACATGACAAACATCTACTGAACCCCTTTTTATTAACCCCTTGGATAGTGAAAAAAAATTCCAGATTAGGTCTTCCAAAACATCCCAGTGACACTTTACAGAAAGGGAGTGTTCAATCCACTTTGACAATCACTACGTGAGCCTTCACCAACCACAAGCAATGGACTCTTACCAGAATATGAGAACTTCACTACAGAGTCACATCAGCATAAATATGACAATCCCATCAAGCAGAGATCCGGTGCAAATTGTTTGGCTGGACTTCAGCAGTATATCTCATGAAATCCAATCAATGGTAACATCAATAGCAACCATAAATGCATGAAATTCCACATATGATCAAAATGGAAGAATCCACATAGTGTAAAACTGTCTGAAAGGTTTTATTGAACTTAAAGTATGAACACTACTCACATAAATAAAAACAAATACGCACTTTGTATGCATAATAATCCCAAGATACAGGATAGAGGTTCCAAACAACGCTTTGAAAAAATTACCGGTCCAAGTAGGCGTGGCGACATCGCGTGCGTTAGCTTGGCCCAACGCGTTTCAACATATGTGACATCATCAGGGGCAGAGACAAGATTTACTATTAGTTTTGATTGAGGGCCAGTTTACATCATGTTGGTGCATCCAAGCTTGCACATTTTTTTACGTGTTTCCATTAGGGTCTGTTTTTGGCAGTCCATTAATTTCAATGGGCTGCTGAACACATGGGAATGTGCAAAAAGTACAGCAGATGCAACTTTTATAATGGCGCTGCACCAAACTGAATGGTACTTTGGCACTATGGATTTTGGTGGGCGCACACACACCCGTGTTTGCGAGATGCATGGAGTTACCAATAAGAATTGATGTGCATCTGAGAACTGCAGCTTGATCCTGTGCAGTGTGGGGGAAGACTTGCTTCTGCACACATTCCCACACCGCAATTGGTGTGAACCAGCCCCTCGAGCATCATTTTATAAAGAAATGATCATGTAAAAAAAAAATTATTTTCTTAATTTTCCTAAAAATTTGGACAAAAAATAACAACTTCAAAAAACGTGCCTCTTACTAAATACCTCAGACTGTTTACTTTTCAGAAGGTTTATTTGGGGATTATTTGTGCTGTTCTGTGTTTTTGGGTCTCAAGAAATGAGATCGGCCGTCAGTAAATAAGGATTGATTCATTTTCAGATATATATATATACCATAGTTTGTGGACTCTATAACTTTCCTACAGACTCAATAATATACACCAATTTGGGTTTTGGGTTATTTTCACCAAAGAAATGTAGCAAAATATATTTTGGCCTAAATTTATGAAGAAAGATTATTTATTTGCAAAATTTTATAACATAAACAAAGAAAAACATGTTTATTTTTTTCACAATTTTTGGCCTTTTTTTATTTATGTAGCAAAAAATAAATAAAAAACAGTGGTGATTAAATACCACTAAAGAAAGCTCTATTTGTGTGAAAAAAAAACAAAAAACAATAAAAATCTCATCTGGGTACAGTGTTACATGACTGCACAATTGTCATTCAAAGTGTGACAGCGCTGAAAGTTGAAAATTGGCCGGGGCAGGAAGGGGGTAAAAGTGCCCGGTATTGAAGTGGTTAACACCTTCCCACCTGGTCTATAGCAGAATGGCAGCTGGGCGGTGGCTTTACCATCCTGACTGGACGTCATATGATGTCCTTCACATCACGCCACTCGTACGTGTCTCCGGGGTGCGCAGAAGTGGCAATCCGTGTCACTGATTAGGGTAAAGAGAAGATGACATAGGCTCTATACCATGTGATCAGATGTGTCCAATCACAGCTGATTGCATGTAAACAAATGTCGGTTATCGGGATTTCCTTTCCTCAGCGCTGTCAGTGTCTGAGGAAAGGAAAGCAGATAACTGGATTTCAAGTTACAGGGGACATTTATACTAATAATCAGTTCCCTGATTATCAGTGCAGACCCACCAGTGCAACATATCAGTGTCCACCAGTGCAACATATCAGTGTCTATTAGTGCAACATATCAGTGTCTATTAGTGCCCATCGGTGCAGCCTCATCAGTGCTGCCTCATCAGTGCCCATCAGTGCAGCCTCATCAGTGCTGCCTCATCAGTGTCCATCAGTGCAGCCTCATCAGTGCCCATCAGTGCTGCCTCATCAGTGCCCATTAGTGCCGCTTCATCAGTGCCCATTAGTGCTGCCTCATCAGTGCCCATTAGTGCCGCTTTATCAGTGCCCATTAGTGCCGCTTCATCAGTGTCCATCAGTGCTGCCTCATCAGAGCCCATCAGTGTAGCCTCATCAGTGCCCATCAGTGCTGCCTCATCAGTGCCCATCAGTGCAGCCTCATCAGTGCCCATCAGTGTAGCCTCATCAGTGCCCATCAGTGCTGTCTCATCAGTGCCCATCAGTGCTGCCTCATCAGTGCCCATCAGTGCAGCCTCATCAGTGCCCATCAGTGCCGCTTCATCAGTGTCCATCAGTTCAGCCTCATCAGCGCCCATCAGTGAAGAAGAGAAAATACTTATTTGCAGAATTGTTTAATAGAAACAAAGAAAAATTGTGTTTTTTTTTATTTTAAATGATCTTTTTTCGTTTGTTTATCAAAAAATAAAAACCCCAGTAGTGTTTAAACACCATGAAAAGAAATCTCTATCTGTTTAAAAAACAAACAATAAAAATGTTGTATGGGTCCCGTGTTCCATGACTTACAATTGTCCATTAAAGTGCGATATCAGTGAGATCTGAAGATTGTCCTGGGGGGGGGGATGGTAAACCTGCCTTGTATTGAATTGGTGACAGAAAAATGTCCCCCAGAAGCCCCTCCTGGGCAGATATTATTATAAAGTCTATCCATCAATTTTCAGGACTAAATGACTAACAAACACAGTATACAGAGAGAACATCCACTTTTTATTCTTGTTTTTACTGCTGAAAAGTCGTCCTTCAATCCGATGTGAAGTCCATGTAAAGCAATAAATGGCCGTCAAATGTCTTCCTAACACAAGGCAAATGTGTCCTGAAAAACATGGAAATCTCTGTTTTGTAGTTTTTTATCTCCATCACATGTTTTCTCTCCTCTCTTTTCTCCTCCACTAGGGAAGAGCTTTGAGAGGATGTGAATATCAGTGTGACTTCTGTTCCATTGTATTAGGCACATCCCTTGTCAGTTAGGGCAGGAAAGGTAGTTATGTGACAATGACAATGCAGTGTGTCCTGGGGCTGTCCATTGGTAGGTACAGGTGTACCTACCTACCTATGAGAGCTCTGATATGGGTGACAATACACGGCTGGACGGGAGAGCTTCTACTAAGCCTTATCACCATACAAAATATACAAGGGACATTTTATATTAGGAATTGGCAGGATCAACAGCTAATATGCCATAGATTTCATTAAGAAACCTACTACTATATATATATATATACATGTACACACTATATCACCAAAAGTATTGGGACGCCTGCCTTTACACACACATGAACTTTAATGACATCCCAGTCTTAGTCCGGAGGGTTCAATATTGAGTTGGCTCCGCCCCTTTACAGCTATAACAGCTTCACCTCTTCTGGGAAGGCCGTCCACAAGGTTTAGGAGGGTGTCTATGGGAAGGCCGTCCACAAGGTTTAGGAGGGTGTCTATGGGAAGGCCGTCCACAAGGTTTAGGAGGGTGTCTATGGGAAGGCCATCCACAAGATTTAGGAGGGTGTCTATGGGAAGGATGTCCACAAGGTTTAGGAGGGTGTCTATGGGAAGGCCGTCCACAAGGTTTAGGAGGGTGTCTATGGGAAGGCCGTACACAAGGTTTAGGAGGGTGTCTATGGGAGCGTTTGACTATTCTTCCAGAAGCACATTTGTGAGGTCAGGCACTGATGTTGGATGAGAAGGCCCGGCTCGCAGTCTCCTCTCTAATTCATCCCAAAGGTTTTTTATCTAAAGGTTGAGGTCAGGACTCTGTGCAGGCCATTCAATGTTTTACACCCCAAACACCCTCATCCATGTCTTTATGGATTTGGACCTTATGTGTCTGATTTGGGAGATTTCACTTCACTTCCTGTCCCCAAAACAGGAAATGAGAGGAAATCCCTCCAAACAAAGTAAGGCAATGGCTGGTTGTCACCGGGGTCACTAGAACTAGCGTCCCCCTAGGTAGATCCCCCTCTGTTTGAGGAAAAATACAAAACGTGGGATTTTCTTTCACTTTTTGGTGATGACGGTAAACAGGACACAGAGAGCAATAAAAACCTTCCAGGGGTTCTAATCCCTCTCCACTTTACACAAAACAAACACAATAAAAGCTTTTACCTTTAGATAAACTTTAAGGTGAAACTTCAACAGATTTAAAAGGCAGAAAATCCTGGAAGTCTGTAATCATTAATATATCATGAAATCTATTGATTGTAATGAAAGGGCCCTATTTTTACTTGGTCTCTGCCTTTTTGCAGTCCCTGTACAGCAGAGCTCAGACTGGGAGAGGGAGAAGAAGCAGTTGCTTGTGTTGCAGTGTAAGGATCTGACAGAACGATGAGCCAGTTTGCTGCTTCCTTCTATTTTGCAGACACTGGGTGGGGGTGGGGAGGAGACCTGTATATGAAGGGGAGACTGCAGGAGACAACGACTGGCTCTCCTAACATTGTACACAGGACTGGGCTGTGGGGCAGAGCTGTGAAAAACTCAGAGCTGGATGGACAAATACAAATCATTCTGACAGGTAAAACAGCTGCTAAATCTGCAAGTCATGAAAGTATTTGTCTGTCTGTCTGTCCTGTGCAAAGTAACCAATCAGCTTCTAGATTTTATCCTCAAAGCTTAAAGTAGAACTCCAGGTAGAATATATATAGGATAGACTAATGCCCCGGACACACGCTCCGATTTCCCCACAGAAAACCTTCGATGGGAACTTGTTGTCGGAAATTCCGGATCTCAAATTCTCCGACAACAAAACCCGTTGTGGTAAATTCCGATGGTGTGTACACAATTCCGACGCACAAAGTGCCGCGCATGCTCGGAATCCAGCAGAAGAGCCGCACTGGCTATTGATCTTCATTCTTCTCGTCGTACGTCTTGTACGTCATCCCGCGTTCTTGGCGATGGGAATTTCCGCCAAGATTTGTGTGACCCGCGTGTAGAGAAGACAAGTGTGAGCCATGGATTGTGTGGTGGGAATGTGCGATCGTGTGTACGGGGCATTAGGCGACTTTCACACCGGGGCAGAGCCGGTGTTATCGGTAAAGTGCCGCTTTAGCGCTGTTGTAGCGCCGCTTTTCAGAGGATAGCGGGGCACTTTTACCCCCTCGCTAGCGGCCAAATAAAAGGTTTGAAGCGCCCGTGTTGAGGCTGCCGAAGTGCTTTGCAGGCTCTTCAGGGGCGCTGCCCATTCCTTTCAATGGGCGGGGCGTTTTGGGCGCGGTCTATACAACAAAGATGCCGCTTGCAGGACTTTTTTTTCCTGTCCTCCAAGTGCCCCTCCCCCCGGTATGAAAGAACTCGGGATTTACAGGCGCCTAAAAAGCACCCCAGTGCCAAAGGGGTGTAACGGAGGGTTAGGACCCCTGTCTGGTTTATTTTTCACCATCTGTGTTCCATTGCAGAGATTTCCCTTCACTTCCTGTCCCAAAGCCAAACAGGAAGTGAGAGGAAATCTCTGTAAATTGAGGGACTTCCTTGGGGACCCCCCAGGTCACCGGAACTAGTGTCCCTATTGGAAGATTTACCCCCTCTTACTTTTCTGGGGACAACCCAACATTTTAGATTTTCTTTTACATTCACATTCAATGTTAATAATAAACAGGAGAAATAGAGGGGGGTAAATCTCCCTAATGGGGGCGCAGACAGCAATACCAACTCACAGGGTTCTAATGCCTTTAGTTATACTTACATTCAACAAGCGAACATTAGAAGCTGATTGGTTGCTATGAAAAGCTGCACCACATTCTGTGTGCATCTGTTTTAGTAACTTTCCCCCATAGCAGAGCTCCCAACTGTCCCGGATTTCCAGGGACTGTCCAGGATTTCCAGGGACTGTCCCGGATTTCCAGGGACTGTCCCGGATTTCCAGGGACTGTCCCGGATTTCCAGGGACTGTTCTGGATTTGGAGGGACTGTCCCGGATTTAAAGGGACTGTCCTGGATTTTCAGGGACTGTCCCGGATTGAGGAATTGTCCCGGATTTCGAGGGACTGTCCTGGATTTTGAGGGATTGCCCTGGATTTGGAGCAATGTCCCTCTGTCCCTCTTCCCTCCTCATTTGTCCCTCATTTTGGTCTGGTCTCTATAGTTGTATATAAAATTCACTTCTTATCTTTCAAAAAAGTGTTTCCCGGCACTAAACCTTTCATCCGATCTCTAGATTGCTGCATTTGTAAATGTCACAATCCAGTATAAAGGAATAGTCGTGGTAAACAATAAAGCACTAGTGGGTTGAACTATTTTTTTTTTTAATATAATTTCACTTTAAGGCCTCATACACACCGACGTTTTTACAGCGGATTTTTTGAGCGTTTTTTTGCTGCTTAAGAACGTCCCTCCATGTTATTCAATGGGCTCATACACACCGGGGCGTTTTTCAGCTGTAACGGCATGGTCGTTTTTAAGCTCTGAAAAAAAAAACAAGGACCAGCGCGTTCTGAGGCTCCAGCGCTAGAGATGTTTTGACGCCAACGCCGAAGAAAGCTCAAAAACGCGCATTAGCGCTATTCCGACGTTTTTTAGCGTCAGCGTTTTTAAGCTGTAAAAATGTTTATGTGGGTAATTTGGGAGTGGAAAATAGCAGAGGAATGTTTTTTTAAAAAAAAAACGCACCTTAGCGTTAACGCTTACAAACGACGTTAAACGCGAATTGACGCCAAATAAAAACGCTAATAAAATCGCGTTTTTAACGCTGCTTTTTTTTCCAGGTGTTGTTACTAGCTTTACAGCCCGTTTTATAAAACGTCCGTGTGTACGAGGTATAAGGCCCCAATGACACGGACGTTTTTACAGCCGCTTTTTTGAGCGTTTTTTCGCAGCTTAAGAACGCCTGTCTATGTTAGTCTATGGCTTCATGACCACCTAGGCATTTTTAAGCTGTAAAGAAAACTCAGGACTAGCGGGTTCTGAGAGACGTTTTTCAGCTGTAAAAACGCTCTAACGCTGATAAACGCTCAAAAACGCTCAAAAACGTCGCTCACCAACGTTTAACGTTTTTGATCCATTGAAAAAAAAAAATTGAAAAAAAAACAAAACGCTAAAAACGCAGAAAATGATAATAAACGCTAAAGAACGCTATTGCAAAAACGTTGAAAAAAGCTGAAAAAAGTAAAATAAATCTCTGCAAAGATCCTGGCGTTTTCATCGTTATTTTAACATCCCGCGTGCATGAGGCCTAAGGGGGCGTGGCAGGGGGTGTGTCCTAGGCCTACATACTTTTACTAATAGGCGCCCCACGTTCTCATCTCATACATTTGGAGGTGTATTATAGTGCGGCGGTACTGTAAGTGTTTTCCTGCATTGTAAAACATCTGTCATTACCAAGGACACACACAGAACAATTGTTTCCTGCATGTCCCATTCACGCTGCAACGTAGACCGGAGCCGTGCTACAGCATAAAACGCTGACATGATACATTTTATTGCAGCAGGCTGTACAGATCGGCGGCTGCTGGACAGCAAACTGTATTAAGTGTACTTTATTACACTTCAAATAAAGTTTGTACAAATAC
>JBBGZY010002662.1:0-151019 GCA_037952925.1 Lithobates clamitans | reverse complement strand
AAAGGTTTATCTTGGGATTATTCTGTAATAACGTCTCATTGCCTGAATTAAAGCCGGCCATCACGGGATAATTAATTCATACGTCCAAAGACGACTCTGCTCGAACATTTTGTTCAGAATGGCTATTTATCGCTATAAAAGCACAAGAAGGCTGCCAGCCAATCAGAGGGGCCGGGCGGCTGAACACTGCGAGCTTTGCTGGCCGGGGATGAGGCTGTATCGCTCGGAAGAATCACGTCCTAACCTTCTTAAAGGGTCAGCCCACCCGAGATGGAGATTTTATTAACGTGACGCTTTAATTTTCATCGCATTCCATGAGAAAAACGCACCTGAGGACCTCTGAGGGAGACGATTGGGTTGATTTACTGAAGGCAAATAGTCTGCGCAGCTTCTCTAGATCTGAGGGGAAGATCTGAAATGAGGGGAAGCTCTGCTGATTTCTATCATCCAATCATGTGCAAGCAAAAATGCTGTATTTTGATTTTCCTGGCACGTTCCCCTCAGATCCACAGCGACTGCACTGGCTGTGCCCAGACTATTTCCCTTTAGTAAATCTCCCCATTGTGTCCCCAGACTTCTCTATATATAGTCTATAGACAAAAACAACATGAGACCCACTTGAGTGTAAAGCCTCGTACACACGATCGGATTTTCCGATGGGAATTGTGTGATGACAGGCTGTTGGCGGAAAATCTGACCGTGTGTACGCTCCATCGGACAATTGTTGTCAGACTTTACGACAACAAATGTTGGATGGCAGGTTTTCAAATTTTCCGCGGACAAATGTCTGTTGTCGGATTTTCCGATCCTGTGTACACACCTCCGCCGTACAAAAGTCCATAGTATAAACACGCATGCTTGGAAGCAAGGACGAGCCGAAAGCGATCGGTCTTGTAAACTAGCGATCGTAATGGAGAATTCACATTCGTGACGCAGCAAATTCTGAAATCTGGAAATGCAGCGCACAATTCTCTTCTTCTATAATGGGATAATAATGAAGCTGCTTTGCTGGTGATACTGATGGAGTTATTGCAAACAAATTTTCAGGCTTTTTTTTTCTAGTGATATCAAGAATAATATTATTATGCATTTTTTTTTAATTTGTGCAAATTACCACAACACCACTATTATCCCGGAGTTTTTAAGATCCAAGATACAACTATGTTGGTGTCTCTTGTTAATGTTACATTGTATTTTATAAAATGTAACTGCCGACTGTCATTGGAAGTAAAACATAAAGCCAAGTATTATTCTCCACAGTTTTTTTTATTGTGCAGTAAAAAAAAGAAAAATAAATAAAATTAGACATGATATCTGCATCCAAAAATATAGAAAATATAACAAATCAAATCATTATTATTCAAATAATGTCAAAGCAATAACTCCAAGGCCAATAATAAATAACACGCTATCTCCTACAATTCCGCAACATGTCTGGTTGACATATGGGCGTTCAGAAACGAACTGAAAAGCACAAAATGAAAAGCGCAAAATGAAAAACGCGAAAAGAAAAGCGCAAATCAACAATCACCAAACTTCTACTAACAAGAAATTAGCAGAAGGAGCCCAAAGGGTGGCGCTACAGAGCACCACTCACTACATTCGTAATTGTTGGCCAATAATTGTGTGCCCATGTGTATGCAAGATAAGTTTGGGCCAACACCCTTCGGACAAAATTCCACGTTTTGTTTGGCCAACAATCCGATTGTGTGTACGAGGCTTAAGATGGCATGTTCTCCTTGGTCGTGGGTCAACTCTTCCATAAGCGTGGTTTGATCCACCAGGCTGAGCCAGGCCATGATGGTGGAGTTTTAATCCATTAAGCTGGATTGGTAGTATATAAAAAAAAAAAAAGAAGAAGAAGGCTGTTTCAGGATGTTCTGTTTGGTTTGAGGAACAATGAAGAAAGTTTTTCCATGGGTCAGTTTTGGTGCCCAAACGTAGATTCTTCTCCAATAGGAGACACTCATAAGGTAGGTCTACCCCTGGAGATCCAGGATTGGTAAAAGGAAGCATTTACCGTCTATCCAGTGCCTAAACACCACCAAAACCATCACAATTTCTTTTTTTTTTTTTTTTTTTTTTTACTCAATGCAGTTTGTCAAAGTTGCAAAATTCCACCAAAATCTCCTAACTTTCAATACATTTTGGGAAATGAATGCTTCAAATGTTCAATCATTTTCATTCATGTAGTCATTCAATATTTTGTTGCTTTATTATAAATTTGGTTATAGTAAATTCCGACACATGACATTTTTTATGTTATTTTGAAAAATATTTGGCTTCAAGAAACTTTATTAGTTTAGAGTATAAGCGTTACAATTTAGGATACAGTCAAGTGGACCTGTCAATAAAATTCACACTAAACATGGAAGTTGTGGTTACTGTAATGAAATAGTCTTAAGGAGTCATGAAGGTTCTCATGGACTTCGTGCTCCAGGACAACTCCCAGCCTCCTCTCCTCCGCAGCCTCCTAAAGCACATGGTTATTTCAGGGAGAGGGAGACACAGAGAAACACACTATTTCCCTTTAGTAAATCTCCCCATTGTGTCCCCAGACCTCTCCATATATAGTCTATAGACAAAAAACATGAAACAATGTAACAACACTTTTCTTTATATAGTCTATGAACAAAAAAACAACATGAAACAATGTAACAAACAACACCTTTCTATTTATAGTCTATAGACAAAAACAACATGAAAAATGTGGGAACACCAATTCCAAAAAAAATGTCGGGTGCTGTGTAAAATCTACATAAAAAACAGAATGCAATGATTTGCAAATCTCATAAATCCAGATTTTATTCACCATAGAAAATATAAAAGATATCAAATGTTTAAACTGAGAAAAATGAGCATTTTAAGAAAGTAAATTGATGACAACAAAAGTTGGGACAGGGCAACAAAAATCTGGCATAGCAAGTGCTTCTAACCAGGAAGAGCTGGAAGAAAATTCTGCAACTAATTATGTCAATTGGCAACAGGCCAGTAACATGATTAGGTTTTAAAAGAGCATCTTAGAGAGTCAGAGGGATTTATTTACTAAAGGCAAATAGGCTGTGCACTTTGCAAAGCTCCAGAGCTTAGTAAATGAGTAGAAGTTCTGCCGAGTTCCATCGTCCAATCATGTGCAAGAAAAATTGTATTTTTTTTATTTTCCTTGCACTTGATTGGCTATTCTTTGCAAGGTGAAGCTTTACCTCATTTTCCTTTAGTACATCAACCACATTGTTTCTTTTTTATTTGATTACTTTTTATTGCCATTTCAAACACAAATACAAAAAGAACAGAAAAATATAGTCAGGGATTTTAGCTCTTACAGAAGGAAAAAAAAAGGGAACAATTCAAACAAACAACAAATATGTTATTTAAATATTAATATCTCTGCTAATGTTTTATTTTTACCAAAGCAACAAAAGCAAAAACAAAAGGAAGAAGGGAAAGGAATAGGGAAGGAGGAAGGGAGGACAAAATAACTTTCTTTTGTTAATTTACTAAAACTGGAGAGTGTTTAATCGGGTGCCGCTTTGTATGGCGGCCAATCAGCTTCTAACTTCAGCTTCTTCAATTAAGCTTTGGCAAAAAAAAGGAAATTTGCACTCTCTGGTTTTAGTGAATCAACTCCAATGTTTTTATCTGGTGTTCTTACATTGTTTCATGTTGTGTTTGTTTATAGACTCTATATAGAAAAGGCATTGTTACATTGTTTCATGTTGTTTTTGTCTATTGACTATATATAGTAATATGTTGTTACATTGTTTCATGTTGCTTTTTGTCTATAGACTGTATATAGAAAGGTCTGGGGACACAATGGTGGAGATTTAAACTGGAGACTGCTTATATGGTGCAGCTCTGCATGGGCGCCAATCAGCTTCTAACTTCAGCTTCTTCAATGAAGCTTTGACAATAAAACCTGGAAGCTGATTGGTTTCTATGCAGAGTTGCACCCAAATTTGTGTTTGTCTGTGGACTGCCTGTACAAAGGTGTTGTTACATTGTTTCATGTTGTTTTTGTCTTTAGACTATATATAGAAAGGTGTTGTTACATTGTTTCATGTTGTTTTTTTCTATAGACTATATATAGAAAGGTGTTGTTACATTGTTGAATGTTGTTTTTTTTTCTATAGACTATATATAGAAAGGTGTTGTTACATTGTTGAATGCTGTTTTTTTCTATAGACTATATATAGAAAGGTGTTGTTACACTGTTTCATGTTGTTTTTGTCTGTGGACTATATATAGAAAGGACCGGGGACACAATGTTTGTATCCGGGGTTGTTACATTGTTTCCTGTTATTCTCTTTCACACCTTATTCAGTTCTCTTCGATCTCAATCTGCTGCAGAAGTTTCTCCCAAATCTTTCGCTCTTCCCGTCAAGTCAATTTCAGGATTTGGATGTGAAGCGAGTGCGCGGATCTGCGAGGAGTTCACCTCAGGTGACCCCGCCGTCAGTCATCAGCACAACTTCTAATTCACAAAATCATTTCTCTTTTTCCATCTATTGGAGATATTTTTACATTTTTCTGTCCCCCTTCATCCACACTCGCCCCCCCCCCCCCCCAGAGGACGCGGGTCATCGGGGGTCATCGTACATGGAATACGGGGCCGGAAAATTCTGTGAATCCGTAAACAGACTGAAGATTCTCTTCCAGCTGACGAGCTCAGCGCTGGATGGGGCGGAATACAGAAAGCTGGGAGACGTCAGGAGGAAATAGAGGGAATGGAGAGACATGGAGGAGAAGAGCTGGGGGAGGAGAGCGGGGGGCAGGAGGGGGTTAAATGTGTTCCCCCCGAGATATTCATCCATGGGGTGAAAAATGTCCATCAGAAGACATAGATAGATAGATAGATAGATAGATAGATAGATAGATAGATAGATAGATAGATAGATAGATAGATAGATAGATAGATAATCTAACTGATCTACAAATTTGTCCCAAATTTTTGCCCATACAGGACACAATCCTGCCCCCCCAACCCCACCCTTTGTCACCCTGATCTGAGGACGAGTACTGAACTTTGGGGGAGATTTACTGAAGGTAAATAGTCTGCTCACATTGCAAGAGAACTTTCCCACAACGTAGTGAATGAGGTGAAGCTCTGCTGACTTCCATCCTCCAATCACGTGTCAACAGAAATGTTACCCTTTTTATTATCCTTGCATGTGATTGGGCATCATCTTTGCATTGAGAATTCACTAAACTGAGAATGATTTGGTTTTTATTTTTCTTGGAAATATTTATTTCTCTAATAAAAATGAAATAATAAAAAATAAAAATATAAATGATATGCAGTGTTCTGGAATTTTATTTTTTCCAAAATAACTGTTCTGTTTGACGCCATTGAAGGTTTTTATACACATGATTATGTATGTATCACATGAATATTACAATTGTACTTGTATGGTAACAAGGGGGCGTAACATAGGCAGGCTAATTCTAATTAGGACTGGAAAGAATGCAAACATGTAATGAAAACATTATTAGTGCCGTGTGCAATACATACAAAATAGAATACAATTATATACAGAACTTACAATTTCCTTACCAGCAGGTACCCCGCAATGAGTGCATACCATCAGACGTCCCCACATCTCTGAGCGTTCTGGTATATATACTGTATTCTGACACTTCTCCACATTGCTGAGAGAAACTAATGACACTGCACAGAAATACTGGAATTTGTATAATTTAGAGCACCCATGGTTGAGGGCTCCCGAGTCTCTCAAAAACACATTTAGAGGTGAATTAAATGAGGAAAGTATGTAAACCGCCAGCTCCATGAAGACATGACTGTGCCCCCCCCCCCTGTATACAAAGCCAGCTCCATCAAGACATGACTATGCCCCCCTTGTATACATGCCATCATCATAAAGACATGACTGAGCCCCCTCCCGTATACAAAGCTAGCTCCATAAAGGCTTGACTGTCCCCCCCCCCCTCGTGTACAAAGCCAGCTCCATAAAGACATGACTGTGCCCCCCCCCGTGTACAAAGCCAGCTCCATAAAGACATGACTGTGCCCCCCCCCCTCGTGTACAAAGCCAGCTCCATAAAGACATGACTGTGCCCCCCCCTCTGTGTACAAAGCCAGCTCCATAAAGACATGACTGTGCCCCCCCACGTGTACAAAGCCAGCTCCATAAAGACATGACTGTGCCCCCCCCCCTCGTGTACAAAGCCAGCTCCATAAAGACATGACTGTGCCCCCCCCCTCTGTGTACAAAGCCAGCTCCATAAAGACATGACTGTGCCCCCCCACGTGTACAAAGCCAGCTCCATAAAGACATGACTGTGCCCCCCCCTCATGTACAAAGCCAGCTCCATAAAGACATGACTGTGCCCCCCCCTCGTGTACAAAGCCAGCTCCATAAAGACATGACTGTGCCCCCCCCCCTATACAAAGCCAGCTCCATAAAGGCATGACTGTGCCCCCCCCCCTTGTGTACAAAGCCAGCTCCATAAAGACATGACTGTGTCCCCCCCCCTCGTGTACAAAGCCAGCTCCATAAAGACATGACTGTGCCCCCCCCGTGTACAAAGCCAGCTCCATAAAGACATGACTGTGCCCCCCCCCTCGTGTACAAAGCCAGCTCTATAAAGACATGACTGTGCCCCCCCCTGTATACATGCCATCATCATAAAGACATGACTGAGCCCCCCCGTATACAAAGCCAGCTCCATAAAGGCATGACTGTGCCCCCCCCTCGTGTACAAAGCCAGCTCCATAAAGACATGACTGTGCCCCCCCCGTGTACAAAGCCAGCTCCATGAAGACATGACTGTGCCCCCCCGTGTACAAAACAAGCCCCATAAAGGCATGACTGTGCCCCCCCCTCGTGTACAAAGCCAGCTCCATAAAGACATGACTGTGCCCCCTCCCCCCGTGTACAAAGCCAGCTCCATAAAGACATGACTGTGTCCCCCCCGGTATGCAAAGCCAGCTCCATAAAGACATAACTGTGCCCCCCCTGTGTACAAAGCCAGCTCCATAAAGACATGACTGTGCCCCCCCCTGTGTACAAAGCCAGCTCCATAAGACATGACTGTGCCCCCCTGTGTACAAAACCAGCTCCATAAAGACATGACTGTGCCCCCCGTGTACAAAGTCAGCTCCATAAAGACATGACTGTGCCCCCCCCCCGTGTACAAAGCCAGCTCCATAAAGACATGACTGTGCCCCTCCCCTCGTGTACAAAGCCAGCTCCATACAGACATGACTGTGCCCCCCCCCGTATACAAAGCCAGCTCCATAAAGACATGACTGTGCCCCCCCGTATACAAAGCCAGCTCCATAAAGGCATGACTGTGCCCCCCCCCTCGTGTACAAAGCCAGCTCCATAAGGACATGACTGTGCCCCCCCTGTATACAAAGCCAGCATCATAAAGACATGACTGAGCCCCCCCCCCCCCCCGTATACAAAGCCAGCTCCATAAAGGCATGACTGTGCCCCCCCCCTCGTGTACAAAGCCAGCTCCATAAACACATGACTGTGCCCCCCCGTATACAACGCCAGCTCCATAAAGGCATGACTGTGCCCCCCCTCGTGTACAAAGTCAGCTCCAAAAAGACATGACTGTGCCCCCCCGTGTACAAAGCCAGCTCCATGAAGACATGACTGTGCCCCCCCCCGTGTACAAAACAAGCCCCATAAAGACATGACTGTGCCCCCCCCCCCCCCCCGTGTACAAAGCCAGCTCCATAAAGACATGACTGTGCCCCCCCTGTGTACAAAGCCAGCTCCATAAAGACATGACTGTGCCCCCCCCACATGTACAAAGCCGGCTCCATAAAGACATGACTGTGCCCCCTCGTGTACAAAGCCAGCTCCATAAAGACATGACTGTGCCCCCCCCCCCGTGTACAAAGCCAGCTCCATAAAGACATGACTGTGCCCCCCCCCCCCCGTGTACAAAGCCAGCTCCATAAAGACATGACTGTGCCCCCCCTGTGTACAAAGCCAGCTCCATAAAGACATGACTGTGCCCCCCCCCCCCCGTGTACAAAGCCAGCTCCATAAAGACATGACTGTGCCCCCCCCCCCCCCGTGTACAAAGCCAGCTCCATAAAGACATGACTGTGCCCCCCTTGTGTACAAAGCCAGCTCCATAAAGACATGACTGTGCCCCCCCTGTGTACAAAGCCAGCTCCATAAAGACATGACTGTCCCCCCGTGTACAAAGCCAGCTCCATAAAGACATGAATGTGCCCCCCGTGTACAAAGCCAGCTCCATAAAGACATGACTGTGCCCCCCCCCCGTGTACAAAGCCAACTCCATAAAGACATGACTGTGCCCCCCCCCTCGTGTACAAAGTCAGCTCCATAAAGACATGACTGTGTCCCCCCCGGTATGCAAAGCCAGCTCCATAAAGACATAACTGTGCCCCCCCTGTGTACAAAGCCAGCTCCATAAAGACATGACTGTGCCCCCCGTGTACAAAGTCAGCTCCATAAAGACATGACTGTGCCCCCCCCCCGTGTACAAAGCCAGCTCCATAAAGACATGACTGTGCCCCCCCCCCCCCCCGTGTAAAAAAGCCAGCTCCATAAAGACATGACTGTGCCCCCCGTGTACAAAGCCAGCTCCATAAAGACATGACTGTGCCCCCCCCGTGTACAAAGCCAGCTCCATAATGACATGACTGTGCCCCCCCTGTGTACAAAGCCAGCTCCATAAAGACATGACTGTGCCCCTCCCCTCGTGTACAAAGCCAGCTCCATAAAGACATGACTGTGCCCCCCCTGTGTACAAAGCCAGCTCCATAAAGACATGACTGTGCCCCCCCGTATACAAAGCCAGCTCCATAAAGGCATGACTGTGCCCCCCCGTATACAAAGCCAGCTCCATAAAGGCATGACTGTGCCCCCCCTCTCGTGTACAAAGCCAGCTCCATAAAGACATGACTGTGCCCCCCCGTATACAAAGCCAGCTCCATACAGACATGACTGTGCCCCCCCCCCCGTATACAAAGCCAGCTCCATAAAGACATGACTGTGCCCCCCCGTATACAAAGCCAGCTCCATAAAGGCATGACTGTGCCCCCCCCCTCGTGTACAAAGCCAGCTCCATAAGGACATGACTGTGCCCCCCCTGTATACAAAGCCAGCATCATAAAGACATGACTGTGCCCCCCCGTATACAAAGCCAGCTCCATAAAGGCATGACTGTGCCCCCCCCCCTCGTGTACAAAGCCAGCTCCATAAACACATGACTGTGCCCCCCCGTATACAACGCCAGCTCCATAAAGGCATGACTGTGCCCCCCCTCGTGTACAAAGTCAGCTCCAAAAAGACATGACTGTGCCCCCCCGTGTACAAAGCCAGCTCCATGAAGACATGACTGTGCCCCCCCCCCCGTGTACAAAACAAGCCCCATAAAGACATGACTGTGCCCCCCCCCCCCCCGTGTACAAAGCCAGCTCCATAAAGACATGACTGTGCCCCCCGTGTACAAAGCCAGCTCCATAAAGACATGACTGTGCCCCCCCCACATGTACAAAGCCGGCTCCATAAAGACATGACTGTGCCCCCTCGTGTACAAAGCCAGCTCCATAAAGACATGACTGTGCCCCCCCGTGTACAAAGCCAGCTCCATAAAGACATGACTGTGCCCCCCCGTGTACAAAGCCAGCTCCATAAAGACATGACTGTGCCCCCCCGTGTACAAAGCCAGCTCCATAAAGACATGACTGTGCCCCCCCGTGTACAAAGCCAGCTCCATAAAGACATGACTGTGCCCCCTCGTGTACAAAGCCAGCTCCATAAAGACATGACTGTGCCCCCCCCCCCCCGTGTACAAAGCCAGCTCCATAAAGACATGACTGTGCCCCCCCCCCCCCCGTGTACAAAGCCAGCTCCATAAAGACATGACTGTGCCCCCCCTGCCCTGTGTACAAAGCCAGCTCTCCATAAAGACATGACTGTGCCCCCCCCCCCCCCCGTGTACAAAGCCAGCTCCATAAAGACATGACTGTGCCCCCCCCCCCGTGTACAAAGCCAGCTCCATAAAGACATGACTGTGCCCCCCTTGTGTACAAAGCTAGCTCCATAAAGACATGACTGTCCCCCCGTGTACAAAGCCAGCTCCATAAAGACATGAATGTGCCCCCCGTGTACAAAGCCAGCTCCATAAAGACATGACTGTGCCCCCCCCCCCGTGTACAAAGCCAGCTCCATAAAGACATGACTGTGCCCCCCTTGTGTACAAAGCTAGCTCCATAAAGACATGACTGTCCCCCCCGTGTACAAAGCCAGCTCCATAAAGACATGAATGTGCCCCCCGTGTACAAAGCCAGCTCCATAAAGACATGACTGTGCCCCCCCCCCTGTGTACAAAGCCAACTCCATAAAGACATGACTGTGCCCCCCCCCTCGTGTACAAAGCCAACTCCATGAAGACATGGTGTGACATGTTTGGTGTGTGGAGAAAATTTGAGTGTCCTGCACAGAGCCCTGACCTCATCCCTACTGATCATCTTTGGGGTTAATTGGGACTTTTTGGTGCCCAATGTGAAGCTCCGATGTGCAAGTCAGGTCTTCTCATCCAACATCAATGCCTGACCTCACAAATGGGCACAAATTTGCACAGACTGCCTACAAAATCTTGTGGAAAGCCTTCCCAGAAGAGCGGAGGATGTCACAAAGGTGGTCCAAGTCTATAAAGACCCCCCCGTGTACAAAACTGGCTCCATAAAGACATGAGGGGGAGATTTACTAAAACTGGAAGGTGCACAAACTGGTGCAGTTTTACATAGAAACCAATCAGCTTCCAGGTTTTATTGTTGAAGCTTAATTGGACAAGCTGACGTTAGAAGGTCTTCATATTGAACGTCAATCCCTGACCTCACAAATGGGCATGAATTCTCACAGACACCCTCCAAAATTTTGTAGGAAGCCATCCAAAAAGAGTGCAGCCCGCTCCATAAAGACATGGTGTGACCAGTTGGTTGTGGAGGAACTTGAGTGTCCTTCACAGATCCCTGACCTCAACCCTACTGATCACCTTTGGGGTGAATTGAAATGCTGATGGTGAGTCAGGTCCTTTTTCATCGAACATCAGTAGCTGACCTCCACAAATGGGAATAAGTTCCCACAGACACCTTCCAAAATCTTGTGAAAAAGTCTACCCAGAAGAGTGGAGGATGGTATAGCCACAAGAGGGGGGGGGGGCAAATCCATATTAATGGCCATGGTTATGGAATGGGATGCTCATACAGGTGTGATGGTCCATATAGTGTAAGTCTAGGTATCATTAGGTGTCTGTATCTTATTGCTTCAGCCAGTTTGTAAAGTTTGCCGATTCTACAGTTATACTCCGAAGAATGGCTCCATGTAGAACAAGGAAGTCATTTTTGTTTTTCTTCTTCTGGAATTTTCTCCTTTACTGACCCCCAATTTTACCCCCAGTTCAGATGGTGAAAGTGCAAAGAATTGAAGAGGGACAGTTCTTCTCAATTGACCCCTCCGTGGAGTCACCTGCCCAGCCTAGAAGACCACGACTATCCTACATTGGGTTCTTGGAGATCCAGTCCCATCACTTGTATATCTGCCATTTAAAATATAAATCTGAAAAGGACAGCAGCACAGGAGACTTTTATTAAGATTAAAGCTATTTTATTGCTAAAGCAGAACAGAAGGTTTTGTGTTTTTTGTAGTGATAGTGCACACATATCTGCATTCATTGATGTGACTTGTGGCTGTTCCGGGTCTCCCATGTCCTGTGCAGTCCCTGATATTCTCTATGACCTCTCAGCTTCAGCACTTCTGGCTGCACAGCTCAGAGCTCATAGACTTTCCAAACCTCCATTTCTTTATGCTCCTATGTTGGCATAAAGGGCGGGGCATATCGCTGCACAGAACAGTGTGGCCCCTCCCAGTCCCACCCTGTGTTCTCCATTCTCATTTGATTGACAGCAGTCAATCAAGTAACCAGTGGCTAATAAAAGAGCAGGAGAGACGGAGGATGGGGGTGGGGTTGGAATGCAGTGGTGGCTTGTGCTCCATTTTTTGGATTACCACCACTAACCGCACCCCCCCCCCCACGCCCTCGCTTGATTGTCCAGCACTACTTATCCCATCCAGATCGCGGGCAGCTTCCGCCCTGCTTCTAGTTCACGGTGGCTTCATGGGTGGCTTGGGGCAGCTTCCCCCCTGCTTCTCCTGCTGGCCAATAAGGTCCCTTCTCCTCTCAGCTAATTGGGTCTTATGACTCACATCCTGATTGGCCGGGAGGAAAAGTAGAAAGACAATGGCGAATATTAATTCGCTATTGGTTACACCCTTTTTGAAGCCAATTAGAGCCTCCAGCTCTAATCACGCACTTAAAAAAAAAACAATTTAATTCCATGCGTCCGGCACCCTGCATGAAGATTAGGGGGGCGGCGCCCCTGCGCCCCTTGGAGCGACCTCTACTGGTGGCTCTATTACCTGGCCCCGTTACCGGCAAAGAATAAAAATAATTCCTACAGGGAACATCCAATGAGGTAATGATGGCATCATCTCCCTCAATTGGAAGCACCTCCCCCATCCCCTCCCACTAACAATACTGAACACACCAGGCAAAATGTTTTATGGATAATAGGAAATTTAAATAATACAAAGTAACAGATTTGCAGTTTGTGTCCATTATTGTCCCCTTGTGTTGTGTTTGTATAAAAGGATACTTTGTGGATTTTCTTTAGTTTCTGGATCTTTGTACAGACAATGTATCATTTTATTGTCATTTTCCTTCAATAACAATTTAACATGAGAAAAAAAAGATACTTGTAGAGCCTGACAACGATCGGCTCTTTTTTGTTCTCATTTGTTGAATATAGAATTGAAAGCTCACAAATTCCGCTCACGCGCCAACCGCACGCCGCTTCTGTAAATGTGAAAAACAAACTTTATTGTTCCAGCACACATCCAGACACTCCACTTCAGGTGGGGGGCCAGCACTCCTTCAACACTGTGAGGGGAATCTATCAAAATTGGAGCAGCCGCGCCTGACAACCAATCAGCTTCTAGCTTTCATTTTCAAAGCTTAAATCGGAGTTCCACCCAAAAATGGAAGCTCCACTTATGTGCTTCGATCCCCCCCTCTCCGGTGCTACATTTGGCACCTTTCAGGGGGGAGGGGGGAACAGGTACATGTTTTTGACAGGTCTCCCTTCTTCCCCACTTTCGGGAAGATGGTGCCGCCGCAAGGTCCCTCAGAAGTTCAGCCCCCTCCTCCTTCCTCTGGTGCTGGCCAGTTAGAAAGCGCAGCATGCTCTGCGCATGCGCAGTAGGGAACCAGCTGTGAAGCGGAAAGGCTGGGTTCTCTTACCGCGAATGGCGGCAGCAGCACCCGAGAGCCGATCTGAAAATCAGCCAGGGTGCCGGCATTGCGGGATCCCTGCTCAGGTAAGTGTCCTTATATTGAAAGTCAGCAGCTACATGATTTGTACCGGATTTGTAGCTGCTGACTTTTCATTTTTTTTTGGGGGGGGGGTATGGGGGGAGGGGCGTAACTCTGCTTTGAAGATGAGCTCCGGGCTCCTTCAGCAGCTGTCCTATGATCACTTCCTGTGTTATCTTATGGAGTCTAATTAGCCCTCCCAGTCATCACATAGGAATATAGAACACTTAGGGGTGGATTTACTAAAGGAAATAGACTGTGCACTTTGCAAGTGCAATTGCTCCAGAGCTTAGTAAATGAGGGGAAGTTTCACATTGCAAAGATTACCCAATCACGTGCAAGAAAAATAAAAAAACAGCATGTTTTGCTTGCACGTGATTGGATGATGGAAGTCAGCAGAGCTTCTGCTCATTTACTAAGCTCTGGAGCAACTGCAAAGTCCACAGTCTATTTGCCTTTAGTAAATCAACCCCTTAGTTTTATGTTGTAGAGATGGGAGAGTGGGGGGTGCTGAGTAGTTTTGCATGAGAAAATTGGGCAGGGCTGACACCAGTCACTCCATAATAATACTGTGTGTTGTCATCCCACATCAGTACTGAGGGCACTTCTAGGAGGTCATCCGGTATTTTCTGTACTTACAGGATCTTTAAATAGATAAATATGTGGAAATGTTCATGTATTACAAAGGTGAACTGCCATTTTCCCCTTTAAGCTCCATAATCTGTGTAATCTTTCACAATATGTATTGATTTCTGCCGTAGTCGCACTTCTCTGCATGAGCCCAATTATGTCTGCAGGAAATAAAAGGCCAAACAAGGAGAATGACAACCTAATTCTTCTCAGCCACACAAAAGAAGCAATGAGCATGAGCAATCTGTGTATCATGCGCATTCACAAAACTGCATCATGGGAGGAAAAACAACAGTGACCTCTACAGGCTATTGGGTGGAATTACAACTATTATCTTTTATCACTTATAGAAATACTGTATATGGAAACAATCATTATCATTATCCGTATAGAAAACAATAGCAGAGCTATGAGGGTCCCGTGTAGTAGAACCTCATAGGGAAGAGAAGGTTCTGATCAGTGGAGATTTTTGTCTAATAGGTAACTGGGAATTAGTATGAGGGTTTTCCTCATAAAGACTTACAATCTAATAGGGAGCCAGAGGTGTGAGGGTCTTCCATGTAAAGGTTTTAAATGTAATAGGGAGCTGGAGGTATGAGGGTCTTCCTCATTAGGTCTTACAATCTAGTAGGGAGCTGGAGGTATGAGTGTCTTCTTCATTATGTCTTACAATCTAATAGGGAGCCGGAGGTATGAGGGTTTTCCTCATTAGGTCTTACAATCTAGTAGAGAGCTGAAGGAATGAGGGTTTTCCTCATTAGGTCTTACAATCTAGTAGAGAGCTGAAGGAATGAGGGTCTTCCTCTTTAGGTCTTACAAGCTAGTAGGAAGCCAGAGGTGTGAGGGTCTTCCTCATGAAATCTTATAACCTAATAGGGAATAGGAGGTATGAGCGTCTTCCTTATAAAGGCTTTTAATGTAATAGGGAGCTGGAGGTATGAGGGTCTTCCTCATTAGATCTTACAATCGAATAGGTAGCCAGAGGTATGGGGGTCTTTCTCATTAGGGCTTAAAACCTAGTAGGGATCTGGAGGGATGAGGGTCTTACAATATTGTAGGGAGCTGGAGGTATGACGGTCTTCCTCATCAGATCTTACAATCTAGTAGGGAGCCGGAGGTATGAGGGTCTTCCTCATCAGATCTTACAATCTAGTAGGGAGCTGGAGGTATCAGGGTCTTCCTCATCAGATCTTACAATCTAGTAGGGAGCTGGAGGTATGAGGGTCTTCCTCATTAGGTCTTACAATCTAGTAGAGATCTGGAGGTATCAGGGTCTTCCTCATCAGATCTTACAATCTAGTAGGGATCTGGAGGTATCGGGGTCTTCCTCATCAGATCTTACAATCTAGTAGGGATCTGGAGGTATGGGGGTGTTCCTCATTAGGTCTTACAATCTAGTAGGGAGCTGAAGGGATGAGGGTCTTCCTCATTAGGTCTTACAATCTAGTAGGGATCTGGAGGTATGAGGGTTTTCCTCATTAGGTCTTACAATCTAGTAGGGATCTGGAGGTATGAGGGTGTTCCTCATTAGGTCTTACAATCTAGTAGGGATCTGGAGGTATGAGGGTCTTCCTCATTAGGTCTTACAATCTAGTAGGGATCTGGAGGTATGAGGGTCTTCCTCATTAGGTCTTACAATCTAGTAGGGATCTGGAGGTATGAGGGTGTTCCTCATTAGGTCTTACAATCTAGTAGGGATCTGGAGGTATGGGGGTCTTCCTCATTAGGTCTTACAATCTAGTAGGGATCTGGAGGTACGAGGGTCTCCCTCATTAGATCTTACAACCTAGTAGGGATCTGGAGGTATGAGGGTCTTCCTCATTAGATCTTGCAGTCAGTGCACCATCTGAGTACAGAACATCTCCAGTCACGTTACATTGAATTTTACAGAAAATTACAGCGGCTCCACATTAAAAAGGAAAGTCCATTTTTACAAACATTAAATTACAATATGATTTGTGTAACAAATGTTTATGGTATTTATTTATTTTTGCATGAAAGTGGAGTTACCCTTTAAGTTCAGCTACTCTCTGGTTGTCCATTTTCTGCGTTGCCCATAGAAATCGCAGAGCCGCCTCATCTCAATGAAAAGTCAGACAATGAAGTCCATCATTTGCCCCTTTTATTTCCGGGGGGAGGGGGGGGGAATCTATTTTTAAATGTTACAACTGAACTCCCCCAGATAGAAAATCACCATTTAAAGTTGCTGTACCCCTCCCCCCTCATAAAAGGAGGACAGAGGGATTGGGGTGTGAAGGGGGACAGAAGGATTGGGGTGTGAAGAGGGACAGGAGGATTGGGGTGTGAAGGGGGACAGAAGGAGTGGGGTGTGAAGGGGGACAGAGGGATTGGGGTGTGAAGGGGGACAGAAGGATTGGGGTGTGAAGGGGGACAGAGGGATTGGGGTGTGAAGGGGGACAGAGGGATTGGGGTGTGAAGGGGACAGAAGGATTGGGGTGTGAAGGGGGACAGAGGGATTGGGGTGTGAAGGGGGACAGAAGGATTGGGGTGTGAAGGGGGACAGAGGGATTGGGGTGTGAAGGGGACAGAAGGATTGGGGTGTGAAGGGGGACAGAAGGATTGGGGTGTGAAGGGGGACAGAAGGATTGGGGTGTGAAGGGGGACAGAGGGATTGGGGTGTGAAGGGGGACAGGAGGATTGGGGTGTGAAGGGGGACAGAAGTATTGGGGTGTGAAGGGGGACAGGAGGATTGGGGTGTGAAGGGGGGCAGAGGGATTGGGGTGTGAAGGGGGACAGGAGGATTGGGGTGTGAAGGGGGACAGACGTATTGGTGTGTGAAGGGGGACAGGAGGATTGGGGTGTGAAGGGGGGCAGGAGGATTGGGGTGTGAAGGGGGACAGAAAGATTGTGGTGTGAAGGGGGACAGGAGGATTGGGGTGTGAAGGGGACAGACATATTGGGGTGTGAAGGGGGACAGAAGGATTGGGGTGTGAAGGGGGACAGAAGGATTGGTTTGTGAAGGGAGACAGAGGGATTGGGGTGTGAAGGGGGACAGACGTATTGGGGTGTGAAGGGGGACAGGAGAATTGGGGTGTGAAGGGGAGCAGGAGGATTGGGGTGTGAAGGGGGACAGAAGGATTGGGGTGTGAAGGGGGACAGGAGGATTGGGGTGTGAAGGGGGACAGGAGGATTGGGGTGTGAAGGGGGACAGGAGGATTGGGGTGTGAAGGGAGACAGAGGGATTGGGGTGTGAAGGGGACAGGAGGATTGGGGTGTCAAAGGGGACAGACGTATTGGGGTGTGAAGGGGGACAGAAGTATTGGGGTGTGAAGGGGGACAGAAGGATTGGGGTGTGAAGGGGACAGGAGGATTTGGGGTGTGAAGGGGGACAGACGTATTGGGGTGTGAAGGGGGACAGAGGGATTGGGGTGTGAAGGGGGACAGAGGGTTTGGGGTGTGAAGGGGGACAGACATATTGGGGTGTAAAGGGGACAGGAGGATTGGGGTGTGAAGGGGGACAGAAGGATTGGGGTGTGAAAGGGGACAGACGTATTGGGGTGTGAAGGGGACAGGAGGATTGGGGTGTGAAGGGGGACAGACGTATTGGGGTGTGAAGGGGGACAGAGGGATTGGGGTGTGAAGGGGGACAGACATATTGGGGTGTGAAGGGGACAGGAGGATTGGGGTGTGAAGGGGACAGAAGGATTGGGGTGTGAAGGGGGACAGACGTATTGGGGTGTGAAGGGGACAGGAGGATTGGGGTGTGAAGGGGGACAGACGTATTGGGGTGTGAAGGGGGACAGGAGGATTGGGGTGTGAAAGGGGACAGACGTATTGGGGTGTGAAGGGGACAGGAGGATTGGGGTGTGAAGGGGGACAGGAGGATTGGGGTGTGAAGGGGGACAGGAGGATTGGGGTGTGAAAGGGGACAGACGTATTGGGGTGCGAAGGGGACAGGAGGATTGGGGTGTGAAGGGGGACAGATGTATTGGGGTGTGAAGGGGACAGGAGGATTGGGGTGTGAAAGGGGACAGACGTATTGGGGTGTGAAGGGGGACAGAGGGATTGGGGTGTGAAGGGGGACATAAGAATTGGGGTGTGAAGGGGGACAGAAGTATTGGGGTGTGAAGGGGGACAGAAGGATTGGGGTGTGAAGGGGGACAGGAGGATTGGGGTGTGAAGGGGACAGACGTATTGGGGTGTGAAGGGGGACAGAGGGATTGGGGTGTGAAGGGGGACAGAGGGATTGGGGTGTGAAGGAGGACAGACATATTGGGGTGTGAAGGGGACAGGAGAATTGGGGTGTGAAGGGGGACAGAAGAATTGGGGTGTGAAGAGGGACAGAAGTATTTGGGTGTGAAGGGGGACAGAGGGATTGGGGTGTGAAGGGGGACAGACATATTGGGGTGTGAAGGGGACAGGAGGATTGGGGTGTGAAGGGGGACAGAAGTATTGGGGTGTGAAGGGGGACAGAAGGATTGGGGTGTGAAGGGGGACAGACATATTGGGGTGTGAAGGGGACAGGAGGATTGGGGTGTGAAGGGGGACAGGAGGATTGGGGTGTGAAGGGGGACAGAGGGATTGCGGTGTGAAGGGGGACAGAGGGATTGGGGTGTGAAGGGGGACAGGAGGATTGGGGTGTGAAGGGGGACAGACATATTGGGGTGTGAAGGGGACAAGAGGATTGGGGTGTGAAAGGGGGACAGACATATTGGGGTGTGAAGGGGACAGGAGGATTGGGGTGTGAAAGGGGACAGGAGGATTGGGGTGTGAAGGGGGACAGGAGGATTGGGGTGTGAAGGGGGGCAGGAGGATTGGGGTGTGAAGGGGGACAGAGGGATTGCGGTGTGAAGGGGGACAGAAGGATTGGGGTGTGAAGGGGGACAGAGGGATTGGGGTGTGAAGGGGGACAGAGGGATTGGGGTGTGAAGGGGGACAGGAGGATTGGGGTGTGAAGGGGGACAGAGGGATTGGGGTGTGAAGGGGGACAGAAGGATTGGGGTGTGAAGGGGTACAGAAGGATTGGGGTGTGAAGGGGGACAGGAGGATTGGGGTGTGAAGGGGGACAGAGGGATTGGGGTGTGAAGGGGGACAGAAGGATTGGGGTGTGAAGGGGGACAGGAGGATTGGGGTGTGAAGGGGGACAGAGGGATTGGGGTGTGAAGCGGACAGAAGGATTGGGGTGTGAAGGGGGACAGACATATTGGGGTGTGAAGGGGGACAGGAGGATTGGGGTGTGAAGGGGGACAGGAGTATTGGGGTGTGAAGGGGGACAGAAGGATTGGGGTGTGAAGGGGGACAGGAGGATTGGGGTGTGAAGGGGGACAGAGGGATTGGGGTGTGAAGGGGGACAGAGGGATTGGGGTGTGAAGGGGGACAGAAGGATTGGGGTGTGAAGGGGGACAGGAGGATTGGGGTGTGAAGGGGGACAGAGGGATTGGGGTGTGAAGGGGGACAGAAGGATTGGGGTGTGAAGGGGGACAGGAGGATTGGGGTGTGAAGGGGGACAGACATATTGGGGTGTGAAGGGGGACAGGAGGATTGGGGTGTGAAGGGGGACAGGAGGATTGGGGTGTGAAGGGGGACAGAAGGATTGGGGTGTGAAGGGGGACAGGAGGATTGGGGTGTGAAGGGGGACAGGAGGATTGGGGTGTGAAGGGGGACAGGAGGATTGGGGTGTGAAGGGGGACAGGAGGATTGGGGTGTGAAGGGGGACAGGAGGATTGGGGTGTGAAGGGGGACAGAAGGATTGGGGTGTGAAGGGGGACAGAAGGATTGGGGTGTGAAGGGGGACAGAAGGATTGGGGTGTGAAGGGGGACAGACATATTGGGGTGTGAAGGGGACAGAAGGATTGGGGTGTGAAGGGGGACAGGAGGATTGGGGTGTGAAGGGGGACAGGAGGATTGGGGTGTGAAGGGGGACAGACATATTGGGGTGTGAAGGGGACAGGAGGATTGGGGTGTGAAGGGGACAGAGGGATTGGGGTGTGAAGGGGGACAGAGGGATTGGGGTGTGAAGGGGGACAGGAGGATTGGGGTGTGAAGGGGGACAGGAGGATTGGGGTGTGAAGGGGGACAGAGGGATTGGGGTGTGAAGGGGGACAGGAGGATTGGGGTGTGAAGGGGGACAGGAGGATTGGGGTGTGAAGGGGGACAGAGGGATTGGGGTGTGAAGGGGGACAGAAGGATTGGGGTGTGAAGGGGGACAGGAGGATTGGGGTGTGAAGGGGGACAGAGGGATTGGGGTGTGAAGCGGACAGAAGGATTGGGGTGTGAAGGGGGACAGACATATTGGGGTGTGAAGGGGGACAGGAGGATTGGGGTGTGAAGGGGGACAGGAGAATTGGGGTGTGAAGGGGGACAGAAGGATTGGGGTGTGAAGGGGGACAGGAGGATTGGGGTGTGAAGGGGGACAGAGGGATTGGGGTGTGAAGGGGGACAGAAGGATTGGGGTGTGAAGGGGGACAGGAGGATTGGGGTGTGAAGGGGGACAGACATATTGGGGTGTGAAGGGGGACAGGAGGATTGGGGTGTGAAGGGGGACAGGAGGATTGGGGTGTGAAGGGGGACAGGAGGATTGGGGTGTGAAGGGGGACAGGAGGATTGGGGTGTGAAGGGGGGCAGGAGGATTGGGGTGTGAAGGGGGACAGAAGGATTGGGGTGTGAAGGGGGACAGGAGGGTTTGGGGTGTGAAGGGGGACAGGAGGATTGGGGTGTGAAGGGGACAGAAGGATTGGGGTGTAAAGGGGGACAGAAGGATTGGGGTGTGAAGGGGGACAGAAGGATTGGGGTGTGAAGGGGGACAGACATATTGGGGTGTGAAGGGGGACAGGAGGATTGGGGTGTGAAGGGGGACAGGAGAATTGGGGTGTGAAGGGGGACAGAAGGATTGGGGTGTGAAGGGGGACAGGAGGATTGGGGTGTGAAGGGGGACAGAGGGATTGGGGTGTGAAGGGGGACAGAAGGATTGGGGTGTGAAGGGGGACAGGAGGATTGGGGTGTGAAGGGGGACAGACATATTGGGGTGTGAAGGGGGACAGGAGGATTGGGGTGTGAAGGGGGACAGGAGGATTGGGGTGTGAAGGGGACAGAAGGATTGGGGTGTGAAGGGGGACAGAAGGATTGGGGTGTGAAGGGGGACAGGAGGATTGGGGTGTGAAGGGGGACAGGAGGATTGGGGTGTGAAGGGGGGCAGGAGGATTGGGGTGTGAAGGGGGACAGAAGGATTGGGGTGTGAAGGGGGACAGGAGGGTTTGGGGTGTGAAGGGGGACAGGAGGATTGGGGTGTGAAGGGGACAGAAGGATTGGGGTGTGAAGGGGGACAGAAGGATTGGGGTGTGAAGGGGGACAGAAGGATTGGGGTGTGAAGGGGGACAGACATATTGGGGTGTGAAGGGGACAGAAGGATTGGGGTGTGAAGGGGGACAGGAGGATTGGGGTGTGAAGGGGGACAGGAGGATTGGGGTGTGAAGGGGGACAGAAGGATTGGGGTGTGAAGGGGGACAGACATATTGGGGTGTGAAGGGGACAGGAGGATTGGGGTGTGAAGGGGACAGAGGGATTGGGGTGTGAAGGGGGACAGAGGGATTGGGGTGTGAAGGGGGACAGGAGGATTGGGGTGTGAAGGGGGACAGAGGGATTGGGGTGTGAAGGGGGACAGGAGGATTGGGGTGTGAAGGGGGACAGGAGGATTGGGGTGTGAAGGGGGACAGAAGGATTGGGGTGTGAAGCAGACAGAAGGATTGGGGTGTGAAGGGGGACAGAAGGATTGGGGTGTGAAGCGGACGGAAGGATTGGGGTGTGAAGGGGGACAGGAGGATTGGGGTGTGAAGGGGGACAGAGGGATTGGGGTGTGAAGGGGGACAGAGGGATTGGGGTGTGAAGGGGGACAGGAGGATTGGGGTGTGAAGGGGACGGAAGGATTGGGGTGTGAAGGGGACAGGAGGATTGGGGTGTGAAGGGGGACAGGAGGATTGGGGTGTGAAGGGGGACAGAGGGATTGGGGTGTGAAGGGGGACAGAGGGATTGGGGTGTGAAGGGGGACAGGAGGATTGGGGTGTGAAGGGGGACAGGAGGATTGGGGTGTGAAGGGGGACAGGAGGATTGGGGTGTGAAGGGGGACAGGAGGATTGGGGTGTGAAGGGGGACAGAAGGATTGGGGTGTGAAGGGGGACAGACATATTGGGGTGTGAAGGGGACAGGAGGATTGGGGTGTGAAGGGGACAGAGGGATTGGGGTGTGAAGGGGGACAGAGGGATTGGGGTGTGAAGGGGGACAGGAGGATTGGGGTGTGAAGGGGGACAGAGGGATTGGGGTGTGAAGGGGGACAGGAGGATTGGGGTGTGAAGGGGGACAGGAGGATTGGGGTGTGAAGGGGGACAGAAGGATTGGGGTGTGAAGCAGACAGAAGGATTGGGGTGTGAAGGGGGACAGAAGGATTGGGGTGTGAAGCGGACGGAAGGATTGGGGTGTGAAGGGGGACAGGAGGATTGGGGTGTGAAGGGGGACAGAGGGATTGGGGTGTGAAGGGGGACAGAGGGATTGGGGTGTGAAGGGGGACAGGAGGATTGGGGTGTGAAGGGGACGGAAGGATTGGGGTGTGAAGGGGACAGGAGGATTGGGGTGTGAAGGGGGACAGGAGGATTGGGGTGTGAAGGGGGACAGAGGGATTGGGGTGTGAAGGGGGACAGAGGGATTGGGGTGTGAAGGGGGACAGGAGGATTGGGGTGTGAAGGGGGACAGGAGGATTGGGGTGTGAAGGGGGACAGGAGGATTGGGGTGTGAAGGGGGCAGTCGGTTGCTGACAATAATCACATATATATACTATTATCTGATTGGCCGGCCGGGCGGGCGGAGTTGCTCTCTGTATAATGTGATCAGATGGACACAATGTAACGTTGGTTGTCTCTCCACACACACAATCATTTCTAATCTCACCCCAATGGATACAATCACAGAACAATCTGTAATGAGGACATCCAATAATAATCACTTCCCAGTCCAGGATAGGCTCCGCCTACAGAAGACCTGAAAGGAGTCTCCTTCATTGTGCTGCAGGGGATGGATAATAAACAGGGAAAGGTCCGGTACAGTAACTCACGGCAACCAACCATAGAAATCTGGTTCCCATCATCAGGAACCTGATTGGTTCTAAACAATGACCTCCAGACAGTCACATCCACACATGAGCGCTGCCAAGGGATTCGTGCTTCTCTCCATCCAGTTCTATGATTTGCACAGCTCTGCCACACAGCCCTTTTTGTCTACAAGGGGGAGGGAAATGATCTTTCTCTGCTGCAGTTTCACTTTCTCTTACAGGATACCTCCCCATCCCCACCCTGTGACTGGACAGTGAAAGGAGAGGCAGCACACTGATAAGCTCATACATCTTTCAGCACTGTGCTCTCTCCCCCTATAGGCATGCTCCTTGCACTGCAGCACACATAATTGGTTTCTTGTGGTGCTTCTTCCTCTTCCAGTCTGAGCTCTGCTGTACAGAGGCTGCAGCAGGCTGATGCTGGTCACATTCACACTGATCACAGAGCTGCATTAACTTCCAGGTTCAATGACTCTACGAATAGAGTTGGGCGAACCGTTTGAGCCGAGAAAAGGTTTGTCCCGCACATCGTCTGTTCTCCCATTTGACAAACACCCAAATTTCTGGGGTGCTCAGCGGGATGCTTGGTTGGTGACGTCACAAAGGGGGCGGTGCCACCAGGTGACATCATGAGGTGGCCTTGCCCCTTACCTATTTAAGAACTGCCTAACGGCGGAGCGGGCATTCGGAGCCTTGTTGCGGGCGGAGCTTTATTTTTTGTTTTGTTTTGTTTTATCGGGTCCATGGGGGGGGGGCTGGGGGGGCGGGGCTGGGATCTGGGGGCTCCAGATTCCAATAAGCCCCCCGTCCGCATACCCCAACAACCACATCCCAGGTTTGTCGGGAAGAGGCCCTTGTGCAATCGGCTCTCCCTGTGAGCGCGAACCGAGGAATATGTTATGTTATGTTATAACATAATATAACATAACATAATATAACATAATATAACATAACATAATATAACATAATATAATATAACATAATATAACAACACAATATAATATAATACAATATAATAAAATATAACATAACATAACATAATATAACATAACATACTATAATATAACATAATATAACATAACATACTATAATATAACATAATATAACATAACATAACATAATATAACATAATATAACATAACATAACATAATATAACATAATATAACATAACATAACATAATATAACATAACATAACATACTATAATATAATATAACATAACATAATATAATACAACATAATATAATATAATATAATATAATATAATATAATATAATATAATATAATATAATATAATATAATAACACAATATAATATAATACAATATAATAAAATATAACATAAAATAATATAACATAACATACTATAATATAATATAACATAATATAACATAACATAACATAACATAACATAACATAACATAACATAACATAATATAATATAACATAATATAACATAACATAATCTAACATAACATAACACAAAAAAACATAACATAATATAATATAACATAATATAATATAATATAATATAATATAATATAATATAACATAATATAATATAATATAATATAATATAATATAATATAATATAATATAATATAATATAATATAACATAACATAACACAAAAAAACATAACATAATATAATATAATATAACATAACATAATATAATATAACATAATATATTATAACATAATATAACATAACATAATATAATACTATCGCTGTGTTTCGGGGTGATATGAACACACAGATGAGGAGTTCTTATATCTGACGGATCTCTCCACGTTGCGGCACTTCTCAGGAACTGTTACATTGTCACTCTTGGATGATATTAAACAGGATTAGCAGGAAATGAATTCCATTTCTCCGGGGAGAGGAGCCGGGGACGGTCTCCTGGTACCTCATCTGAGATCAGTCATGCTGGGAAGGATTGAGCCTCTCTCTATCCAGCGATGTGCACGGGAGCCTCAGCTGTCCCCGATCTCTCTATCCTCATTGGTTGAGACACAGCAGTGAGCCAATGAGGAGAGAAAGGGGCGGAGCCATGACTCTATGTGTCTTATGGATGCATAGAGCTGGGCTCAGGAATGAGAACGCACCAGTGTCCCCATAGCAAGCAGCTTACTATTGGAGGCAGTGTTTAAGGGGGCGGAGCCAGGAACACTGGCGGGGGACCAGAGAAGAAGAGGATCCGGGGCTGCTCTGTGCAAAGAAGGTAGGTATGACATGTTTGTTATTTTTATAAAAAAGCCAGTCTTTAATATCACGTTAACCATTTCAGTCCTAGAAGAATTACCCCCCCCCCCCTTAATGACCAGGCCATTTTTTGCAATACAGCATTACGTTAATTTATCTGACAATTGCGCGGTCGTGCGACATTGTACCCAAAGAAAATGAATGTCTTTTTCTCCCCACAAATAGAGCTTTCTTTTGGTGGTATTTGATCCCCTCTGCAGTTTTTATTTTTTGCGCTATAAACAAAAAAAAGACCAACAATTTTGAAAAAAATATTTTGTTTTATTTTCTGCTATAAAACATCCAATAAAAATAAAATAAAAAAATCAAATTTCTCCATCAGTTTAGGCCAGAATGTCTTTGGTTAAGAAAAGTCCCAATGACACTTTGTGGGAACTGCCGCTGAATACTCCAGTGACACCAATACAGAGATCAGTGAGAATTATGGGCGGGGGGGCGAGGAAGTGACAAACAAACCCCCCCAGGTCCGCACTTACCCCTCCACCTCCATGACTTCTCCCCCCCGGCCAACCCAGTCTTCCTCAGATCCGCCTCCTGCCCTGATTGGCCGGGAGGAGAAGCTGGAAACCAATAACATATATTGATTCGCTAGTGTCACAAGTGGGTGGGTTCTGCATCCCAAGCCCAACCTTTGTCAAGCCAATTAGAGCCTCAGGTGCTTCCAAAAAAAAAAAACAGGGGCCTTATATGCAAATCACATGCAAATTAGAGGGGCAGCGCCCCAAATCCAGGCGCCCGGCCCCTAATCTAGATGCAGGGCACTGGACACATGGATTTCAATGGGGGTTTTATTTTAAGCACATGATTAGAACCTCTAATTGGCTTCAAAAAGGGTGAGAGCACTGAGCCCTGAGCCCACCCACTTGTGTGACAATAGCAAATTAATATTCACTATTGTCTTCCTGATTCTCTTCCCAGCCAATCAGGAAGCGGGTCCTGTTCAGTCGGGAGGAGAAGCAATGGCACGGATCTTCCTTCCCTCTGCCTCCGAAGTTAAGGTCAGTCTCCCTCGTCCACCTAGGCGGGCGCACGCTCCCTACCCAGAAATACAAAATCAAGTATATATATATATATGTATATGTGATTCAACGCAGAGGGTCCGCACTGTCGCAGTAAAACTTCAGAGCACGACTGGCAAGTGAAGGTCCTCTTTAACATATTAGGGCTCTACAAGGCTGGGGTTACATCAATTTGGGGTTGCCCCTGAATAGATCACCGGGGGGCACAGATTAATTAGGAAATTGGGGATTAAGCATGTCTCTCTTTTTGGAGGCTGATGGAAAATGCTTCCAGCCCCCCTATGTACAGGAAGATGGGGGGTGTAGTCTGATTCGCCACAAACTACCCTTTCATGGTGAAAATGGAATTCATCCACACCCCTCTATGACATCACTGTTCCACTATGACATCACATTCCTGATGTTCTATATTTCCTTATTATATAGACGGTGGGACTCTCTGTCTATATAATAGACGGAGAGTTTTACCCAAGTTGATTGAACTTGGTACATTCAGCCTGCCCATTAATGGTTCGAATCTCGACAGGTTCCTGCTGAACCAAGTTTGGCTGGCCTTAGGGGGTTCTCACCCTTTACGCCCCAGTAGCCCTAAATTTGGACCTCATTTGATCCATCTGTACAGGGGCCACACACATTCAGGTTATGCAGAAATATACTTATTGCCAGGGAGGGCTGGTGCTCCATGGGTGCGGACCCCCTCACCTGCTGCACCACACACCATACCCCCTCCCCCTTGGTCACCAGCTCACTCACCCCCCTCAGTCTCCGTTCCTGGCTCCGTCGGTTCAAGCCCATGCATCTTATTGCCCGTACCTCTCTGCCTCCTTCCTCCTTATAGGCCAATAGGATGGCCTCTCCTTTTGACCAATCGGGAAATGGGTCTCACGACCTGCCTCCTGACCGGGAGGAGAATCAGTGTGAAAATAGGGAATATTCATTTACTATTGTCACACAACTGGGTGGACTTGGAGCCTATTAGAGACTCTGGCTCTAATCACATGCTTCAAAAATAAATACACCCCACCCCCCCATTGGAATCCATGCATTCGGTGCCCTGTATGTAGATCAGGGGGTTGAATGCATGGACAGGGGGGGGGGTGGTACCCTTGCGCCCCGTAATAGACGGGCCACCACTGCTTATTGCATGAATCTCATAAATGGTATCCATGTGGGTTAGAAGGTGAGAAGTCGGTGGAAATTTCAAAGGAAATTCTAAGCATTGACCCAGAAGGTCTAAAGCAAACCATCTCTGAAGACGTTTGGCACCTCAACTTCTCCTAAAACTCTTTTCCATAAAGCAGCTTAAGAACCTTCCATCATTTGTGCTCAGCGCCGGGTTCCTTGGTTCCTCACTTACTCTAAGCAGTTGTATCGGATGTACTATTTTTAATGGGTGTTTCTGTAAAGGAGGGCCGTGTCCTCACTACTAAGAGATTGTCCTCAGGAACCGGTGACATCGGGTCTTGTGATCCACCTTCAGCACTGGCCTGTGTCCTTAAAAAGAGGAATATTCGGGGACAGCCAAGATGGGAGCGCAGCAAGCTGGCCACTCTGAAGCTAATTGGTTTTGATGGCGGTGGCCCGGCTTCACCGCTGGAGGCCAGATGGGTCAGGGATTACGGGAGAGCAGTCTGTCTGGGCCTGACCTGATCCCTGTTAACCTGAGACCAGCTCATGTGACCCCGCCCGGTGTGCCGCAGTCACTGCACATCAAGTCCGTCACTTTTCTCCCCCGGTCCAGTATGAAAGCGTCCATTGCCCATCAGATCCATCACTGCCTCCGACATGAATCCTCAGCTGAGGGTCTGTGTTCAGGGGGGTGGGGGGAGGCGGTAGAACAGGTCATGTTTTCAGGATATCTTTGGCAATTTTTTTCAATGATTCCCACCAAGTAATACCTCCAAACATGACCTCCTGGTAGAAGAACATTCACCACACATGTAACAATGCAAGAGATCAATATAGTGATTGTAACAATTTATCTTTCAGTAATCGATTGGGCTAAATGTCAATAAATAGATGATTGGTTTCCTGGAAAACTTTGCAAAGTCCCCCCAATCTTGTCCTAGTTTTGTATAAGTTTCTTTGGGATGGTACCTGAGTTGGGGTATCGTTATCTCACACCCACTCCTCATACCCCATCCTCACACGGTCTCCTGGAAAAGCCAAATACAATCAATTGATCGTTTTCTTTGTTGGGTCAAAAGATTGTTTCTGATCAAAAGATTGTGGTAAATGATCACATCTTTAAAGGAACGTTTATTATTTTCTGTGTTCTCAGCATAAGAGGTCATTTCTTTATAAAGTAGCCACAGCATGAGTGGAAAAGCCTGTCCCCTGCCAGCATGCTGCAGAGAAGAACCCTTTCTGTCTGTGGGGAAGCAGTGACATCATCACTGTGCTGTACATGACCTAGGGCAGAGAGCAGAAGAGTGGGAGGAGCTCACAGGGCCCCACCCACTACAGGAGGGGGCGGAGACAAGACCAGTCCACCTGCACAAGGAGAGAGAGCAGAGCTGTGGGAGGGGTCAAGCAGGCTCCACCCACTACAGGAGGGGGCGGAGACAAGACCAGTCCTTCTGCTCAAGGAGAGAGAGCAGAGCTGTGGGAGGGACCAGAAAGCTCCACCTACTACAGGAGGGGTCAGAGACAAAACCAGTCCCCCTGCACAAGGAGAGAGAGCAGAGCTGTGGGAGGAGCCCAGCAGGCTCCACCCATTACAGGAGGGGGCAGAGACAAGACCAGTCCCCCAGCACAAGGAGAGAGAGCAGAGCCGCGGGAGGGGTCCAGCAGGCTCCACCCACTACAGGAGGGGGAGGAGACAAGACCAGTCCCCCTGCACAAGGAGAGAGAGCAGAGCTGTGGGAGGGGCCCAGCAGGCTCCACCCACTACAGGAGGGGGCAGAGACAAGACCAGTCCCCCAGCACAAGGAGAGAGAGCAGAGCTGTGGGAGGGACCAGAAAGCTCCACCTCCTACAGGAGGGGGCGGAGACAAGACCAGTCCCCCTGCACAAGGAGAGAGAGCAGAGCTGTGGGAGGGGCCCAGCAGGCTCCATCCACTACAGAAGGGGGTGGAGACAAGACCAGTCCCCCTGCACAAGGAGAGGGAGCAGCAGTGGGCGGTCTTTATTACAGGAAGTCTCACACTGGATGACTGCACAGTCCCATTGATATCCGGTCACACAGGACAGGAAGTGAGGGGGAATCTCCCCTGCGGGGACACAGACAGCCATTAGAACCTCAAAGGAAAGGTGGCGTCTGGAGTGGCCCTTTAAGTGAACTCATAAATCTGGATATTGGTGGGGGGCCCTGAACACAACGATCGTTGGGGGTCACACCTTCCTCCCGGCAGCATTGCCCTCTCTGGGGAATTAGAGCGGAACGATCGCCGGCACAGCGCCTTTTTTCTGCTCGTGTTCTACAGTCGGAGTTGCAGATTTTTTTCCAAGCATCTTTATCCAATTCAATGTTCCCATTGGAGGCGAGTCAAGTATCCGCGTGTTTACTCGGCACGATATCATCTCCCGATGACGCCATCGCTCCGGCTGCGCTGACTCTGCCAGTGACAGATAATAACACAGCGATGTGTGGAGCTCAGAGCATCGAACGTCCATCCGACCCCCCCCCCCCCGCCTCCGGGTGTACCGGCTACTCTCCTGCACTTACACTGCTTCCTCTCATTTCACTGCACACTCTGAGCTTCTCACAATGTGCATTAGAAGCTGCAGAAAGACAAATAGAGCCCCGCCCTTATTTCCTAGCTGAGGACATTCGGCACCATCTAGCCCTTTCCTCCCCAGCCTGACTGTGCCTGGCCCCACCCCTTTCATTCATTGGAATTTAGTTCTATCAATCATGGAGACTCAGCACCACATGTGGGCATTACCTAAATACAGCCTGCCTAGGAATGCCCACTCCTCTAGACTGACACCCACATGACTCCTCCCACTGCTTGCATCAGGACTGAGGGCTCTGGAGAGGAGTACTGAGGGGGCTGGAGAGGAGGACTGAGGGCTCTGGAGAGGAGTACTGAGGGCTCTGGAGAGGAGTACTGAGGGGGCTGGAAAGGAGGACTGAGGGGGCTGGAGAGGAGGACTGAGGGGGCTGGAGAGGAGGACTGAGGGGGCTGGAGAGGAGGACTGAGGGGCCTGGAGAGGAGGACTGAGGGGCCTGGAGAGGAGGACTGAGGGGCCTGGAGAGGAGTACTGAGGGGGCTGGAGAGTAGTACTGAGGGGGCTGGAGAGGAGTACTGAGGGCTCTGGAGAGGAGGACTGAGGGCTCTGGAGAGGAATACTGAGGGGGCTGGAGAGGAGGACTGAGGGCTCTGGAGAGGAGTACTGAGGGGGCTGGAGAGGAGTAGTGAGGGGGCTGGAGAGGAGGACTGAGGGGGCTGGAGAGGAGGACTGAGGGGCCTGGAGAGGAGGACTGAGGGGCCTGGAGAGGAGTACTGAGGGGGCTGGAGAGGAGTACTGAGGGGGCTGGAGAGGAGTACCGAGGGGGCTGGAGAGCAGTACTGAGGGGGCTGGAGAGGAGTACCGAGGGGGCTGGAGAGCAGTACTAAGGGGGCTGGAGAGCAGTACTGAGGAGTCTGGAGAGGAGTACCGAGGGGGCTGGAGAGGAGTACTGAGGGGGCTGGAGAGGAGTACTGAGGGGGCTGGAGAGGAGTACCGAGGGGGCTGGAGAGCAGTACTGAGTGGGCTGGAGAGGAGTACTGAGGGGGCTGGAGAGGAGTACTGAAGGGGCTGGAGAGCAGTACTGAGGGGGCTGGAGAGGAGTACTGAGGGGGCTGGAGAGCAGTACTGAGGGGGCTGGAGAGCAGTACTGAGGGGGCTGGAGAGCAGTACTGAGGGGGCTGGAGAGCAGTACTGAGGGGGCTGGAGAGGAGTACTGAGGGGGCTGGAGAGGAGTACCGAGGGGGCTGGAGAGGAGTACTGAGGGGGCTGGGGGGTTTTCAGGAAGACAATTACAATGACAATTACGCGGTCATGTGACACTGTACAATAGAATACAAGATAAGTGTAGCGCTATGAAAATATGAAAAAGTCCAATGTCTTAAACTTTAAGCTGACAGTTCAAAGTAGAGTAGACAAAGAAGAGTCTTTCCGAGCAATAGGACGACAAATCTTCAGAGGCTAAGACACTTTAAATTCATATATCATCTGTGATGAAGATATACACAACACCACCAAAAGTGAAGAGTCTTACCGGATTGAATGGACCCGCCAGGCATACGCCGAGAGGGGTCAGATAGGCTTAGGTGGTGAGTGTCTGCAGACGGCCCGGAGGAGCGATAGGTGGCTCTCACGTAGCTGTGTCAACCAAACCGATGCCAGAACCGAGGAGTGTGAAACAACCGATACGTGGATTGGGTCCCTCAGAGCGGTGTTAAAAAACCAAATGATGATGATGACAAACAGAAAAAAAAAGGAAGGTCCAAATACTGTAAATCCATGTAAAACTAGAAATTTTATTAAAATGGGTATACACTCACATGCAGATCCATTAAAAAACAGCGCTGTGATAAAAGTGGCGACAGTGGGGTCCTACCTGACGCGTTTCGTCTTCATAGACCTCGTCTGGGGGGTGACACTGTACACATAGGACATTTTTATCGTTTTTTTTCACACAAATAGAGATTTCTTTTGGTTGTATTTAATCACCTCTGGGCACTGATTGGTGTCACTGATGGGCACTGATTGGTGTCACTGATGGGTGTCACTGATGGGCACTGATTGCTGGCACTGATTGCTGGCACTGATGGACAATGATTGGTGGCACTGATTGGTGTCACTGATGGGTACTGATTGATGTGACTGATGGGCACTGATTGGTGGCCCTGATTGGTGGCACTGATTGGTGGCACTGATGGACACTGATTGGTGGCACTGATTGGTGGCACTGATTGGTGGCACTGATTGCTGGTACTGATGGACAATGATTGGTGGCACTGATTTGTGGCACTGATGGACAATGATTGGTGGCACAGATTTGTGGCACTGATGGACAATCATTGGTGGCACTGATTGGTGTCACTGATGGGCACTGATTGGTGTCACTGATGGACAATGAATGGTGGCACTGATTGGTTTCACCGATGGGCACTGATTGCTGTCAATGATTGGTGGCCCTGGTTGGTGACACTGATTGGTGTCACTGATGGGCACTGATTGGTGGAACTGATTGGTGTCCCTGATGTGCACTGATTGGTGGCACTGATTGGTGTCACTGATGGGCACTGATTTGTGGCACTGATTGGTGTCATTGATGGACAATGATTGGTGGCACTGATTTGTGTCACTGATGGCCACTGATTGATGTCACTGATGGGCACTGATTGGTGGCACTGATTGGTGTCACTGATGGGCACTGATTGGTGTCAATGATTGGTGGCCCTGGTTGGTGGCACTGATTGGTGTCACTGATGGGCACTGATTGGTGGAACTGATTGGTGTCACTGATGTGCACTGATTGGTGTCACTGATGGTTCCTGATTACCTGTACACTCTCTGCTGTGAGGAGATGCCGCTGATCAGCTCTCCTCTCTTCATACTCTGTCAGTGTGAGATGAGAAGAGACATAAAATGGCACTTCTGTGTTTACATGTGATTGGCTGTGATTGGACACATGTTTAAAGATCCGCGTCATCGGCTCTTTACCGAGATTGGGGTCGCACCGTGTCCTGGGATCACGACCATGATCGCCATGCTGTGTAGTGCCCTGCCCCCCGAGCCCACCCTTTTTTGAAGCCATTTAAAGCCTCGGGCACTAATCACGTGCTTAAAAAAAAAAACTCTTATTGGAATCCATGCATCCGGCACTGTAGATTAAGGGGTCGGACACATGGATGGGGGGGAGGGACGGGCCACAACTGCTTCCTATAAAACTGACTTACAATGCTGGGGGTCACCCCGAAAAATCTGATGATGTGTGGTCACTATGGGTCGGAACGCACCAAGCGATTCCTCTAGAACACAATGCTACATGGGATAGTTGAAGGTAAATCTAAAGGAAATGTAATTTGAATATTGTATAATGTATGGCCAGCCTAAGGCTGCATTCACATCTCAACGTTCCATAAATGTGCATGTTTACAGAACGCGCAGAAAATGTGCGTTGTGTTGGCTGTGCCATTCATTGGTCATCTTCAGATGTGCCTTGTTTGCAAGCAACAAACTTGTAAAAAAAAAGTGTAAAGATCAGATGCCAAAAAGGTACCTGAGCTACTTTGGTGTGTTTGTCACACATAATGCAACCCATTCAAATGGCTTCCAACAAACATGACAAAATTTGCAGTTAAAAAATACATGAATTCGGCCTAAGGGCGTGCATCTGTCACCCCAGAAGACACCTTTCCTGGGCGACAAAAGTGCATCAGAATTGTTCCCCTATAAATTCTCTGTATACAGAATATTCAACGAAAATTTTCACATCACTGAGCTACATTTGTTCCGCATTTTCCTGCATGCAGGGGCGGAGCCAGAGTCTATTCTCGGGAGGGGCACTGCCAGAAAATACATTTTTTTGTGGGCAATTTATTGGGGCAATGACTGGTGTTGGAGCTTCAATCATCCCAGGACCAGGGCTGGACTGGGACAAAAATTTGGCCCTGGACTTCCTCATGACCAGCCCACTTTAATTTTGAGTGTCCCCAACAGCGTCCCCCTTACATCAGAGTGTCCCCAATAGGGATGAGCCGAACACCCCCCGGTTCGGTTCGCACCAGAACCCGCGAACGGACCGCAAGTTCGCACGAACGTTAGAACCCCATTGACGTCTATGGGACTCGAACGTTCGAAATCAAAAGTGCTCATTTTAAAGGCTAATTTGCATGGTATTGTCCTAAAAAGGGTTTGGGGACCCGGGTCCTACCCCAGGGGACATGTATCAATGCAAAAAAAACTTTTAAAAACGGCCGTTTTTTCGGGAGCAGTGATTTTAATGATGCTTAAAGTAAAAAAAAAAAAGTGAAATATTCCTTTAAATATCGTACCTGGGGGGTGTCTATAGTATGCCTGTAAAGTGACGCGTGTTTCCCATGTTTAGAACAGTCCCTGCACCAAATGTCATTTTTAAAGGAAAAAATCTCATTTAAAACTGCTTGCGGGTTTAATGTCATGTCGGGTCCTGGCAATATGGATGAAAATCAGTGAGACAAACGGCATGGGTACCCCCCAGTCCATTACCAGGCCCTTTGGGTCTTGTATGGATATTAAGGGGAACCCCGCACCCAAATTAAAATAAGGAAAGGTCCCTATATACTCTGAACAGCAGTATACAGGCGGTGCAAACAAGACAGGGACTGTAGGTTTATTGTTAAGTAGAATCTGTTTGTAATTTTGAACATTTTTAACGTGTTTAGCTCCAGCCAAAAAATCTTTTCTAAGCTTTTTGGAAAACATAGGGAAGGGTTATCACCCCTGTGACATTTGTTTTGTTGTCTTTCCTCCTCTTCAGAAGATTTCACCTCACTTTTTTGTCCCAATGAAAAATGTTTTTTGAAAATTTGGGTTTTTTTGTGGAACAAGGATTGGAAAGCATCAGTGGAAAGGAGAAATTGTTTTCCCATATTAACTCTTACAGGAGAGAATTTCCCTTCCTAGGGGTAGATTTCATCTCACTTCCTGTTGTCTCCTTCCGTTTGCAAGTAGGAGTCGTTTGTAAGTTAGATGTTTGAAAGTAGGGGCCTGCCCTATATACTCAGCAGAAATTTGGGCCTTAGGTGTTGCTGTGGCCAAAACACTGTAAGCCCTCACAGGGCCCTGCTGTGAAATATTAGATCAAGAATTGTAATTACATGCCCCTGTTGAACAGGAGCTGAAAAATTAGGCCTTAGGCACTGGTGCTGGTGCCACAACACTGCAACCCCTCACAGACACTCTAGTTGGAACGCAGGAACGAGCCCTGCTGCAAAGTATTGCATCAAAAATTGTAATTACACGCCCCTGTTAGACAGGGGCAGAAAAATTGGGCCTTAGGCACTGGTGCTGGTGCCACAACACTGCAACCCCTCACAGACACTCTAGTTGGAACGCAGGAACGAGCCCTGCTGCAAAGTATTGCATTAAAAATTGTAATTACACGCCCCTGTTAGACAGGGGCAGAAAAATTGGGCCTTAGGCACTGGTGCTGGTGCCACAACACTGCAACCCCTCACAGACACTCTAGTTGGAACGCAGGAACGAGCCCTGCTGCAAAGTATTACATCAAAAATTGTAATTACACGCCCCTGTTAAACAGGGGCTGAAAAATTGTGCCTTAGACACTGGTGGTGGCGCCCAGAACCAAAAATGTTCTTACAAGCTATCAGCGTGATGATTGAGGAGGAAGAGGATAATTACTCAGGGATAGTCACTCAGCATCAGCATAGGCAGTCTTTGAAGGGATCTGAAAAAAATTATTCAGTTACATCAGCATCAGGTGCTTGGTAGCTGGTGGTGATCCAAGACTGATTCATTTTTATGAAGGTCAGCCGATCGACCGAGTCAGTGGACAGACGCACCCTGTGATCGGTTACCACGCCTCCAGCAGCACTGAATGTGCGTTCCGAAAGAACGCTGGATGCAGGACAGGCCAGTAGCTCAATTGCATACTGTGCAAGCTCTGGCCAGTGATCCATCCTCAAGACCCAGTAACCCAGAGGATTTTCGGTGGGAAAGGTGTCCAAGTCTGATCTTGCCCCTAGGTATTCCTGCACCATGTAAAACAGACGCTGGCGATGGTTGCTGGAACCGATCATACCTTGGGGCTGCGGACCAAAAAATTGTCTGAACGCATCGGTCAGACGGCCACCTTCTCCACCGCTCCTTCTTTGACTGACCGAAGCCTCAGCAACACGTTGTCCAGAAACAGGAGTTTGTAACCTCCCAGTCTCTGGGAACGCGTTGCACAGACCTTTCTGCAAGGCCTCCCGAAGATGTTTCATCCTCTGCTCCCTCTGCGATGGCAAGATAAGGTCCGCAACCTTACCCTTGTAACGTGGATCAAGGAGGGTTGCCAGCCAGTATTGGTCCTTCTCCTTGATACCACGAATACGAGGATCCTTACGCAGGCTTTGCAGGATCAGGGAGGCCATGCAGCGTAGGTTTGCTGAGGCATTCGGTCCGGAGTCCTCTGGGTCACTAAGGACAACAACGTCCGCAGCCACCTCCTCCCAGCCACGTACAAGCCCATGTGTTCCTTGGGACTGATCCCTTAAAGACTGCTGATGCTGAGTGCCAGGCTCCACCTCCATACTGACACAATCTTCCTCCTCCTCCTCCTCCTGGTCCTCTTCCTGTGTGATCGGCGGGCACGCAGGAACACTGTCTGGATAAAGGGGGCCTTGAGAGCTAAGGAAGTCCTCCTCTTCCTGCCTCTGTTCTGCCTCAAGTGCCCTGTCCATTATTCCACGCAGCGTGTGCTCCAACAGGTGGACAAGGGGGACAGTGTCACTGATGCATGCACTGTCAGTGCTCACCATCCTCGTGGCCTCCTCGAATGGTGACAGGACAGTGCATGCATCCCTGATCATGGCCCACTGGCGTGGGGAAAAAAAACCAAGGTCCCCTGACCCTGTCCTGGTGCCATAGTCGCACAGGTACTCATTGATGGCCCTCTGCTGCGTGTGCAGCCGCTGCAGCATGGCCAATGTCGAGTTCCACCTGGTGGGCATGTCACAGATTAGGCGGTTCTTGGGCAGGTTAAACTCCTTTTGGAGGTCCGTCAGCCGAGCACTGGCATTATATGACCGGCGGAAATGCACACAGACTTTCCTGGCCTGCCTCAGGACATCCTGTAAGCCCGGGTACCTGCCCAAGAACCGCTGCACCACCAAGTTAAGGACGTGAGCCAAACAGGGCACATGGGTCAGTTGTCCCTGTCGGAGGGCAGAGAGGAGGTTGGTGCCATTGTCGCAAACCACCATTCCTGCCTTAAGTTGGCGTGGCGTCAACCACCTCTGAACCTGCCCCTGCAGAGCTGACAGAACCTCTGCCCCAGTGTGGCTCCTGTCCCCCAAGCACACCAGCTCAAGCACCGCATGGCATCTTTTGGCCTGCGTACTTGCGTAGCCCCTTGAACGCCTACGGAGCACCGCTGGTTCCGAGGAAGAGGCCATGGAGGAAGAAGAAGAGGAGGGGGTGGAGGAGAGAGATGTGTCACAATCAGCATTTTGGAGGCGTGGTGGCGGAACAACCTCCAACACTACTGCACCTTGTCCTGCATCCTTCCCAGCTGCCAGCAGAGTCACCCAATGCGCCGTGAAACTTAAGTAACGTCCCTGTCCATGCCTGCTGGACCATGAGTCAGCGGTAATATGCACCTTACCGCTGACCGCCCTGTCCAGCGAGGCATGGACATTGCCTTCCACATGCCGGTAGAGAGCCGGAATCGCCTTCCGTGAGAAAAAGTGGCGTTTGGGTACCTGCCACTGAGGAACCGCACATTCCACAAACTCACGGAAGGGGGCAGAGTCTACCAACTGAAAAGGCAGCAGTTGAAGTGCTAGCAATTTTGCCAAGCTAGCATTCAACCGCTGGGCATGTGGATGGCTGGGAGCAAACTTCTTTCGGCGGTGCAGCAGCTGGGGCAGGGAAATTTGCCTGGTACAATCTGACGTCGGTGTACCAAAAGCAGATTGCCCACAAGTACTTGGCTGTGACACACCTAATTCTACACCTTCATTCCTCTCACTGCAGGTCTCAGAGAGGACTGAAGGTCTAGTGGGGTTGGAAATCTCAGCTGATGAGGAGCAAGGAGAGATCCTCTTTGTTCTTTGGTGTGGGTCTTTTAGATATGCTTGCCAACGAACTGCATGGCAGGTCAACATATGTCTGGTCAAGCATGTGGTACCCAAGCGGGAGATGTTTTGGCCACGCGAGATACGCTTGAGACATATGTTGCAAATAGCAGCGGTGCGATCTGATGCACTCGTCTCAAAAAAGGCCCACACCAAAGAACTTTTTGAATAACGCGCAGAGACTGCAGCGCCCTGCACATGTGGAGCTTTGGGGTGTGATGCAGTCAATGTGCTGCCCTTAGGCTGGCCCCTGGAGGGCATCCTGCCTCGTTGGTGATGTGCCGCCTCCTCCTCCTCCTCCTCCTCTCTCCTATCAGGCACCCACGTTGAGTCAGTGACCTCATCATCCCCTCCCTCCTCATCACTGGAGCAAACCTGGCAGTATGCTGCAGCAGGGGGAGCATGACTGCCAGATTGCTGTCCTTCTTGGGCACCCCCTCTGTCCGTGCTCATGTTACTGCCTTCATCGAGCTCAGTATCATCATCAGAGCCTTCCAAACGCTGGGCATCCTCCTGGAGCATGTACCCAACACTGTGGTCAAACAGTTCGAGGGAATCCTCAGGAGGACATGGTGGAGCTAGGGAAGGAGTCACTGATGACATTGAGCTGAGGGAAGAGGCCGCTGCTTTGCCAGACAAAGCACCCTGGGCATGGGTGAGAGAGGATGAGGAGGATGAGGACGGCTTGGTCATCCACTCGACCAAGTCTTCCGCATGTTGCGGCTCAACACGGCCAGCTGCCGAAAAAAAGGCCAAGCGTGTCCCATGGCCACGTGCTGATGAGGATGCACCGTCTCCACGACCAGCACTAGACACAGAGCCTGCTTGCCCTCTCTTATTGGCTTGTGACTGTCTGCCTCTCCTTCTTGGCCTTCCAGACATACTCATGGCCTGTAGCTGCACTAAGCTGGGATAGAACACCTGTAATTTTCTTCAGGTAGCTTTATATACTGTAACCAGACAAGCCTGCCTGTCAGTAGGAAGATAACAGGAACGGATCTAGCTGAACACTGTGAGCAGGACGCACTGACTGCACTAAATGTAAATAGCAGGAACAGATCTAGCTGAACACTGTGAGCAGGACGCACTGACTGCACTAAATGTAAATAGCAGGAACGGATCTAGCTGAACACTGTGAGCAGGACGCACTGACTGCACTAAATGTAAATAGCAGGAACAGATCTAGCTGAACACTGTGAGCAGGACGCACTGACTGCACTAAATGTAAATAGCAGGAACGGATCTAGCTGAACACTGTGAGCAGGACGCACTGACTGCACTAAATGTAAATAGCAGGAACAGATCTAGCTGAACACTGTGAGCAGGACGCACTGACTGCACTAAATGTAAATAGCAGGAACAGATCTAGCTGAACACTGTGAGCAGGACGCACTGCACTAAATGTAAATAGCAGGAACGGATCTAGCTGAACACTGTGAGCAGGACGCACTGCACTAAATGTAAATAGCAGGAACAGATCTAGCTGAACACTGTGAGCAGGACGCACTGCACTAAATGTAAATAGCAGGAACGGATCTAGCTGAACACTGTGAGCAGGACGCACTGCACTAAATGTAAATAGCAGGAACAGATCTAGCTGAACACTGTGAGCAGGACGCACTGCACTAAATGTAAATAGCAGGAACAGATCTAGCTGAACACTGTGAGCAGGACGCACTGACTGCACTAAATGTAAATAGCAGGAACAGATCTAGCTGAACACTGTGAGCAGGACGCACTGCACTAAATGTAAATAGCAGGAACAGATCTAGCTGAACACTGTGAGCAGGACGCACTGCACTAAATGTAAATAGCAGGAACAGATCTAGCTGAACACTGTGAGCAGGACGCACTGACTGCACTAAATGTAAATAGCAGGAACAGATCTAGCTGAACACTGTGAGCAGGACGCACTGCACTAAATGTAAATAGCAGGAACGGATCTAGCTGAACACTGTGAGCAGGACGCACTGCACTAAATGTAAATAGCAGGAACGGATCTAGCTGAACACTGTGAGCAGGACGCACTGCACTAAATGTAAATAGCAGGAACAGATCTAGCTGAACACTGTGAGCAGGACGCACTGCACTAAATGTAAATAGCAGGAACGGATCTAGCTGAACACTGTGAGCAGGACGCACTGCACTAAATGTAAATAGCAGGAACAGATCTAGCTGAACACTGTGAGCAGCACGCACTGCACTAAATGTAAATAGCAGGAACGGATCTAGCTGAACACTGTGAGCAGGACGAACTGCACTAAATGTAAATAGCAGGAACAGATCTAGCTGAACACTGTGAGCAGCACGCACTGCACTAAATGTAAATAGCAGGAACGGATCTAGCTGAACACTGTGAGCAGGACGCACTGACTGCACTAAATGTAAATAGCAGGAACGGATCTAGCTGAACACTGTGAGCAGGACGCACTGCATTAAATGTAAATAGCAGGAACAGATCTAGCCTAATCTAGCTAACTCAAATCAAATGACACTGTCTGTCTCTCTCTCTATCAGCACACCGGAACACACTACACAGGGCCGCCGTGCAGGCGGCCTTATATAGTGTGGGGCGTGTACTAAATCCCCTGAGCCATAATTGGCCAAAGCCACCCTGGCTTTGGCCAATTACAGCTCTCTCTACTGACGGCGCTGTGATTGGCCAAGCATGCGGGTCATAGTGCATGCTTGGCCAATCATCAGCCAGCAATGCACTGCGATGCCGCAGTGAATTATGGGCCGTGACGCGCCACACGTATTTGGCGCGAACGGCCCATAACGTTCGCAATTCGACGGACGGTCGAACAGCCGATGTTCGAGTCGAACATGGGTTCGACTCGAACACGAAGCTCATCCCTAGTCCCCAACAGCGTCCCCCTTACATCAGAGTGTCCCCAACAGCATCCCCCTTACATCAGAATGTCCCCAACAGTGTCCCCCTTACATCAGAGTGTCCCCAACAGCATCCCCCTTACATCAGAGTGTCCCCAAAAGCACCCCCCTTACATCAGAGTTTCCCCAACAGCATCCCCCTTACATCAGAATGTCCCCAACAGTGTCCCCCTTACATCAGAGTGTCCCCAACAGCATCCCCCTTACATCAGAGTGTCCCCAACAGAGTCCCCCTTACATCAGAGTGTCCCCAACAGTGTCCCCCTTACATCAGAGTGTCCCCAACAACGTCCCCCTTACATCGGAGTGTCCCCAACAGCGTCCCCCTTACATCAGAGTGTCCCCAACAGCATCCCCCTTACATCAGAGTGTCCCCAACAACGTCCCCCTTACATCGGAGTGTCCCCAACAGCGTCCCCCTTACATCAGAGTGTCCCCAACAGCGTCCCCCTTACATCAGAATGTCCCCAACAGCGTCCCCCTTACATCAGAGTGTCCCCAACAGCATCCCCCTTACATCAGAGTGTCCCCAACAGCATCCCCCTTACATCAGAGTGTCCCCAACAACGTCCCCCTTACATCAGAGTGTCCCCAACAACGTCCCCCTTACATCAGAGTGTCCCCAACAGCATCCCCCTTACATCAGAGTGTCCCCAACAGCGTCCCCCTTACATCAGAGTTTCCCCAACAGCGTCCCCCTTACATCAGAATGTCCCCAACAGTGTCCCCCTTACATCAGAGTTTCCCCAACAGTGTCCCCCTTACATCGGAGTGTCCCCAACAGCGTCCCCCTTACATCGGAGTGTCCCCAACAGTGTCCCCCTTACATCAGAGTGTCCTCAACAGTGTCCCCCTTACATCAGAGTGTCCTCAACAGTGTCCCCCTTACATCGGAGTGTCCCCAACAGTGTCCCCCTTACATCAGAGTGTCCCCAACAGCATCCCCCTTACATCAGAATGTCCCCAACAGCGTCCCCCTTACATCGGAGTGTCCCCAACAGCGTCCCCCTTACATCGGAGTGTCCCCAACAGTGTCCCCCTTACATCAGAATGTCCCCAACAGAGTCCCCCTTACATCGGAGTGTCCCCAACAGTGTCCCCCTTACATCGGAGTGTCCCCAACAGTGTCCCCCTTACATCAGAGTGTCCCCAACAGCGTCCCCCTTACATCATAGTGTCCCCAACAGCGTCCCCCTTACATCAGAGTGTCCCCAACAGCGTCCCCCTTACATCAGAGTGTCCTCAACAGTGTCCCCCTTACATCAGAGTGTCCTCAACAGTGTCCCCCTTACATCAGTGTCCCCAACAGCACCCCCCTTACATCTGAGTGTCCCCAACAGCATCCCCCTTACATCAGAGTGTCCCCAACAGCATCCCCCTTACATCTGAGTGTCCCCAACAGCATCCCCCTTACATCAGAATGTCCCCAACAGCGCCCCCCTTACATCAGATTGTTCCCAACAGCGTCCCCCTTACATCAGTGTCCCCAACAGCATCCCCCTTACATCAGAGAGTCCCCAACAGCATCCCCCTTACATCATAGTGTCCCCAACAGCGTCCCCCTTACATCAGTGTCCCCAACAGCATCCCCCTTACATCATAGTGTCCCCAACAGCGCCCCCCTTACATCAGAGTGTCCCCAACAGCGTCCCCCTTACATCAGAGTTTCCCCAACAGCGTCCCCCTTACATCAGAATGTCCCCAACAGTGTCCCCCTTACATCAGAGTTTCCCCAACAGTGTCCCCCTTACATCGGAGTGTCCCCAACAGCGTCCCCCTTACATCGGAGTGTCCCCAACAGTGTCCCCCTTACATCAGAGTGTCCTCAACAGTGTCCCCCTTACATCAGAGTGTCCTCAACAGTGTCCCCCTTACATCGGAGTGTCCCCAACAGTGTCCCCCTTACATTAGAGTGTCCCCAACAGCATCCCCCTTACATCAGAATGTCCCCAACAGCGTCCCCCTTACATCGGAGTGTCCCCAACAGCGTCCCCCTTACATCAGAATGTCCCCAACAGTGTCCCCCTTACATCAGAGTGTCCCCAACAGCATCCCCCTTACATCAGAGTGTCCCCAAAAGCACCCCCCTTACATCAGAGTTTCCCCAACAGCATCCCCCTTACATCAGAATGTCCCCAACAGTGTCCCCCTTACATCAGAGTGTCCCCAACAGCATCCCCCTTACATCAGAGTGTCCCCAACAGAGTCCCCCTTACATCAGAGTGTCCCCAACAGTGTCCCCCTTACATCAGAGTGTCCCCAACAACGTCCCCCTTACATCGGAGTGTCCCCAACAGCGTCCCCCTTACATCAGAGTGTCCCCAACAGCATCCCCCTTACATCAGAGTGTCCCCAACAACGTCCCCCTTACATCGGAGTGTCCCCAACAGCGTCCCCCTTACATCAGAGTGTCCCCAACAGCGTCCCCCTTACATCAGAATGTCCCCAACAGCGTCCCCCTTACATCAGAGTGTCCCCAACAGCATCCCCCTTACATCAGAGTGTCCCCAACAGCATCCCCCTTACATCAGAGTGTCCCCAACAGCATCTCCCTTACATCAGAGTGTCCCCAACAGTGTCCCCCTTACATCAGAGTGTCCCCAACAACGTCCCCCTTACATCGGAGTGTCCCCAACAGCGTCCCCCTTACATCAGAGTGTCCCCAACAGCATCCCCCTTACATCAGAGTGTCCCCAACAACGTCCCCCTTACATCAGAGTGTCCCCAACAGCATCCCCCTTACATCAGAGTGTCCCCAACAGCGTCCCCCTTACATCAGAGTTTCCCCAACAGCGTCCCCCTTACATCAGAATGTCCCCAACAGTGTCCCCCTTACATCAGAGTTTCCCCAACAGTGTCCCCCTTACATCGGAGTGTCCCCAACAGCGTCCCCCTTACATCGGAGTGTCCCCAACAGTGTCCCCCTTACATCAGAGTGTCCTCAACAGTGTCCCCCTTACATCAGAGTGTCCTCAACAGTGTCCCCCTTACATCGGAGTGTCCCCAACAGTGTCCCCCTTACATCAGAGTGTCCCCAACAGCATCCCCCTTACATCAGAATGTCCCCAACAGCGTCCCCCTTACATCGGAGTGTCCCCAACAGCGTCCCCCTTACATCGGAGTGTCCCCAACAGTGTCCCCCTTACATCAGAATGTCCCCAACAGTGTCCCCCTTACATCGGAGTGTCCCCAACAGTGTCCCCCTTACATCGGAGTGTCCCCAACAGTGTCCCCCTTACATCAGAGTGTCCCCAACAGCATCCCCCTTACATCATAGTGTCCCCAACAGCGTCCCCCTTACATCAGAGTGTCCCCAACAGCACCCCCCTTACATCTGAGTGTCCCCAACAGCATCCCCCTTACATCAGAGTGTCCCCAACAGCATCCCCCTTACATCTGAGTGTCCCCAACAGCATCCCCCTTACATCAGAATGTCCCCAACAGCGCCCCCCTTACATCAGATTGTTCCCAACAGCGTCCCCCTTACATCAGTGTCCCCAACAGCATCCCCCTTACATCAGAGAGTCCCCAACAGCATCCCCCTTACATCATAGTGTCCCCAACAGCGTCCCCCTTACATCAGTGTCCCCAACAGCATCCCCCTTACATCATAGTGTCCCCAACAGCGCCCCCCTTACATCAGAGTGTCCCCAACAACGTCCCCCTTACATCGGAGTGTCCCCAACAGCATCCCCCTTACATCATAGTGTCCCCAACAGCGTCCCCCTTACATCAGAGTGTCCCCAACAACGTCCCCCTTACATCAGAGTGTCCCCAACAGCATCCCCCTTACATCAGAGTGTCCCCAACAGCGTCCCCCTTACATCAGAGTTTCCCCAACAGCGTCCCCCTTACATCAGAATGTCCCCAACAGTGTCCCCCTTACATCAGAGTTTCCCCAACAGTGTCCCCCTTACATCGGAGTGTCCCCAACAGCGTCCCCCTTACATCGGAGTGTCCCCAACAGTGTCCCCCTTACATCAGAGTGTCCTCAACAGTGTCCCCCTTACATCAGAGTGTCCTCAACAGTGTCCCCCTTACATCGGAGTGTCCCCAACAGTGTCCCCCTTACATCAGAGTGTCCCCAACAGCATCCCCCTTACATCAGAATGTCCCCAACAGCGTCCCCCTTCCACGGAGTGTCCCCAACAGCGTCCCCCTTACATCGGAGTGTCCCCAACAGTGTCCCCCTTACGTCAGAATGTCCCCAACAGTGTCCCCCTTACATCGGAGTGTCCCCAACAGTGTCCCCCTTACATCGAAGTGTCCCCAACAGTGTCCCCCTTACATCAGAGTGTCCCCAACAGCATCCCCCTTACATCATAGTGTCCCCAACAGCGTCCCCCTTACATCAGAGTGTCCCCAACAGCACCCCCCTTACATCTGAGTGTCCCCAACAGCATCCCCCTTACATCAGAGTGTCCCCAACAGCGCCCCCCTTACATCAGATTGTTCCCAACAGCGTCCCCCTTACATCAGTGTCCCCAACAGCATCCCCCTTACATCAGAGAGTCCCCAACAGCATCCCCCTTACATCATAGTGTCCCCAACAGCGTCCCCCTTACATCAGTGTCCCCAACAGCATCCCCCTTACATCATAGTGTCCCCAACAGCGCCCCCCTTACATCAGAGTGTCCCCAACAACGTCCCCCTTACATCAGAGTGTCCCCAACAGCGTCCCCCTTACATCAGAGTGTCCACAACAGCATCCCCCTTACATCATAGTGTCCCCAACAGAGTCCCCCTTACTTCAGTGTCCCCAACAGCGCCCCCCTTACATCAGAATGTCCCCAACAGCGTCCCCCTTACATCAGAGTTTCCCCAACAGCATCCCCCTTACATCAGAATGTCCCCAACAGTGTCCCCCTTACATCAGAGTGTCCCCAACAACGTCCCCCTTACATCGGAGTGTCCCCAACAGCGTCCCCCTTACATCAGAGTGTCCCCAACAGCATCCCCCTTACATCAGAGTGTCCCCAACAACGTCCCCCTTACATCGGAGTGTCCCCAACAGCGTCCCCCTTACATCAGAGTGTCCCCAACAGCGTCCCTCTTACATCAGAGTGTCCCCAACAGCACCCCCCTTACATCTGAGTGTCCCCAACAGCATCTCCCTTACATCAGAGTGTCCCCAACAGCGTCCCCCTTACATCAGAGTGTCCCCAACAGCGCCCCCCTTACATCAGAGTGTCCCCAACAGCGTCCCCCTTACATCATAGTGTCCCCAACAGTGTCCCCCTTACATCAGAGAGTCCCCAACAGCGTCTCCCTTACATCAGTGTCCCCAACAGCGCCCCCCTTACATCAGAGTGTCCCCAACAGCGTCCCCCTTACATCAGAGAGTCCCCAACAGCATCCCCCTTACATCATAGTGTCCCCAACAGCATCCCCCTTACATCATAGTGTCCCCAACAGCGTCCCCCTTACATCAGTGTCCCCAACAGCACCCCCCTTACATCAGAGTGTCCCCAACAACGTCCCCCTTACATCGGAGTGTCCCCAACAGCGTCCCCCTTACATCGGAGTGTCCCCAACAGTGTCCCCCTTACATCAGAGTGTCCCCAACAGCGTCCCCCTTACATCAGAGTGTCCACAACAGCATCCCCCTTACATCAGAGTGTCCCCAACAGCATCCCCCTTACATCATAGTGTCCCCAACAGCGTCCCCCTTACTTCAGTGTCCCCAACAGCGCCCCCCTTACATCAGAATGTCCCCAACAGCGTCCCCCTTACATTGGAGTGTCCCCAACAGCGTCCCCCTTACATCAGAGTGTCCCCAACAGCATCCCCCTTACATCAGAGTGTCCCCAACAGCACCCCCCTTACATCAGAGAGTCCCCAACAGCGTCCCCCTTACATCAGTGTCCCCAACAGTGCCCCCCTTACATCAGAGTGTCCCCAACAGCGTCCCCCTTACATCAGAGTGTCCCCCCAACAGCATCCCCCTTACATCATTGTGTCCCCAACAGCGTCCCCCTTACATCAGTGTCCCCAACAGCATCCCCCTTACATCAGAGTGTCCCCAACAGCGTCCCCCTTACATCAGTGTCCCCAACAGCGCCCCCCTTACATCAGAATGTCCCCAACAGCGTCCCCCTTACATTGGAGTGTCCCCAACAGCGTCCCCCTTACATCAGAGTGTCCCCAACAGCGTCCCCCTTACATCAGTGTCCCCAACAGCGCCCCCCTTACATCAGAATGTCCCCAACAGCATCCCCCTTACATTGGAGTGTCCCCGACAGCGTCCCCCTTACATCAGAGTGTCCCCAACAGCGTCCCCCTTACATCAGAGTGTCCCCAACAGCATCCCCCTTACATCAGAGTGTCCCCAACAGCATCCCCCTTACATCAGAGAGTCCCCAACAGTGTCCCTCTTACATCAGTGTCCCCAACAGCGCCCCCCTTACATCAGAGTGTCCCCAACAGCGTCCCCCTTACATCAGAGTGTCCCCAACAGCATCCCCCTTACATCATAGTGTCCCCAACAGCGTCCCCCTTACATCAGTGTCCCCAACAGCATCCCCCTTACATCAGAGTGTCCCCAACAGCGTCCCCCTTACATCAGAGTGTCCCCAACAGCGTCCCCCTTACATCAGAGTGTCCCCATCAGCAGTCCCCTTCACATCAGAGTATCCTCCCCCTCCCACATGTACTCACAGTTTTGAAGGCAGCTTCTCCATCCTCTCTCCAATCATGTGATAACAAGTGATAAGGGAAGAGAGGAAGGAAAGTCTGCAATTGGTCTATCTCCCCCTGCAGGCTGGAGTGAGCATAACGCCTAATGCTCTCTCCAGCATATGATGGAAGCTGCTCCTCCTGACAGGAGTGAAATTGCCATTACTCACTGTCAGAGAGGAGTGGCTCCAGGACCGCACCTGACTGGCCCACTGAGCCATCGGCCCACCGGGACTCTTCCGGTAGTCCCGATGGCCAGTACATGCCTGCCCAGGACCATGGTTGTCATGGTGTCAGGATGATTGAAGCGCAATATTTCTATTAATACATATGTTATATAAAATTGTTCAACTAACCATAATGCAGAATCAGTGGGAGCCCTGAGTGTGTCACTTGCCACGTCACCTGCCACACATTGCGGATTGTCACTTGCCACGTCACCTCCCACACTGTCACTTGCCGCTACAATTGTCACTTGCTGTGTCACTGTCCTGCTAAGGTGGGGATTGTCACTTGCTGTGTCCCAGAGTGAAGTCAGGCAGCAGAGAGATGATGTAATCTCTCTGCTGCCCGTGGCTGCCTACACAGTGAGGGCGGAACTGCAGGGATGCAGGGCCAGCACCGGGCGGTGAGAGATGATGTCATCTCTCTGCTCCCCCGCCCGCTGGCCCGCTGATTGGCCAGCCGTCTGCTCACCCACCGACCTGCCCGCCCACTCAATTACCCATCCGCCAAGCTGCCCACTCACTCACCCACCGCTCACCCACAACTAATTTCTCTGGGGGCAATTGCCCCATTGCCCCCTGGATACGCCCCTGCCTGCATGCTACATCTGCAGTGTACTTTTTAAATGCACCGAAACGCACCTTTCATTTTAAGTTGTTGGAACCAAAAATGCATTTTTGGGTCACATGACAATTTTTAAGAAAAAAGATGCAGGCTCCTAACAACCAGTGGCCAGCCGCTGAAATGCATATACACCGCATGTGCGCTGCCTTATATTTTATATCCACATGACTGAGCCCGCTGCTGTTTAGGAGTGCAGACACCGCAGATCACTGTTTCTGATAGCTGGGAAATGGGGATTGCTATGATCAATATGATCATTCCATGTTCTCTTTATTTACATTTCGTGTTATCTTTATTACATGCCGTGTTCTCTTTATTTAAATTCCGTGTTCTCTTTATTTACATTACGTGTTCTCTTTATTTACATTCCGTGTTCTCTTTATTTGCATTCCTTGTTCTCTTTATTTACATTTTATGTTCTCTTTATTTACATTCCATGTTCTCTTTATTTACATTCCGTGTTCTCTTTATTTGCATTCCTTGTTCTCTTTATTTACATTTTATGTTCTCTTTATTTACATTCCATGTTCTCTTTATTTACATTCCGTGTTCTCTTTATTTACATTTTATGTTCTCTTCATTTACATTTTATGTTCTCTTTATTTACATTCCGCGTTCTCTTTATTCACATTCTGTGTTCTCTTTATTTACATTTCGTGTTCTCTTTATTTACATTACGTGTTCTTTTTATTTACATTCCGTGTTCTCTTTATTTACATTTTATGTTCTGTTTATTTACATTTTATGTTCTCTTTATTTACATTCCCTGTTCTCTTTATTTACATTACGTGTTCTCTTTATTTACATTCCGTGTTCTCTTTATTTACATTTTATGTTCTCTTCATTTACATTTTATGTTCTCTTTATTTACATTCCGCGTTCTCTTTATTTACATTCTGCGTTCTCTTTATTTACATTCCGCGCTCTCTTTATTTACATTTTATGTTCTCTTTATTTACATTCCGCGCTCTCTTTATTTACATTTTGTGTTCTCTTTATTTACATTCCGCGTTCTCTTTATTTACATTCCGCGTTCTCTTTATTTACATTCTGTGTTCTCTTTATTTACATTCTGTGTTCTCTTTATTTACATTTCGTGTACTCTTTATTTACATTCCGCGTTCTCTTTATTTACATTCTGTGTTCTCTTTATTTACATTTCGTGTTCTCTTTATTTACATTCTGTGTTCTCTTTATTTACATTTCGTGTTCTGTTTATTTACATTTTATGTTCTCTTCATTTACATTTTGTGTACTCTTTATTTACATTCCGCGTTCTCTTTATTTACATTCCGCGTTATCTTTATTTACATTCCGCGTTCTCTTTATTTACATTCCGCGTTCTCTTTATTTACATTCTGTGTTCTCTTTATTTACATTTCGTGTTCTCTTTATTTACATTACGTGTTCTCTTTATTTACATTTTATGTTCTCTTTATTTACATTCTGCCTTCTCTTTATTGACATTCCGCATTCTCTTTATTTACATTTTATGTTATCTTTATTTACATTCCGCGTTCTCTTTATTTACATTCTGTGTTCTCTTTATTTACATTCCGCGTTCTCTTTATTTACATTCCGCGTTCTCTTTATTTACATTCTGTGTTCTCTTTATTTACATTTCGTGTTCTGTTTATTTACATTTTATGTTCTCTTTATTTACATTCTGCCTTCTCTTTATTGACATTCCGCATTCTCTTTATTTACATTCAGTGTTCTCTTTATTTATATTCAGTGTTTTCTTTATTTACATTTTATAATTATTGATACAAAAGTGAATACATATGTATCTTTGACATATATGAATGTTCACTCCGCCCATTTTATTTTGTATGATGCAAATAATATTATTAATAAAAAATCGGATAAACATAATTCTTGGCTTCACCAATCCATGGAAGTTTTACGCCGTTCTGGGTCACCATGTCCCGCAATAATGATGGTTAATAACTACAATTCTGTGTGATCAATATAACGTGCCTGGAAGTTATTATTTGTAATCCAATAAAAGGACTCGGGACAGAACTTATGGAGCCCCATGTTGTCTGGGCTGGAAGTTTCCGAAGGGTGTACATGCCTCTGTGTGCGATCTCCAAAAAAAAAATCCAACACAAATGGGCTCCAACTTGCTGGCACGGTAGAGAATTGCACAATGTTTGGTGGTGCTGGGCCAGCACGTCACAGAGTGTGAGGATCATCTATGAGTCAGGTTTGCACATTTGGGTGGTGAACGAGGCGAGAAGGCTGAGCCGCCACTAAGGACATTGTGTACTAGCAGTCAGAGTCATGCCAACTCCAGGTTGCAGCAAATTGCATGCAGGCCTGAGTATGAAAATCACAGAGGAGAGGCTACTGGTCTTTTGTAAATCCTTCCTGTCTGGAAGGGGAGGAGGGGGTAACAGAAAATCACAGCACAAGCCTAAACTGAGCCCAAAATGTCAGAGGGTCTATCATTTCCTGCAGATTGCATTAACATAATCCCTGGTGCCTTGAAGGTTCTTCATATTAGAGTGTGACAACGCTCAGTCCTCATCTCCCAATAGTGCACCTGTGTTGTCACCCTGTCACATAGGCTTCTAATGGAGACTGCAAATGGCCATTTCCACAAACATTACACAGACATGGTCCACTGTTGTCACCATGAGGAAACCCACCCTGGGAAATGCCATGGAGCCATCCCTGGCAGGGTCAGATTTAGAAACAAAGAAAGAGGAAAGGCGGGCGCACCGACCTTGTGCATTACCAAAGATAAAATGTATTAAGAAACTGTAAAAGTAGTAGTCATACTCACAAAGAAAGGTGTTCAAAAAGCGCTTATCAGTACATCAGCAAATGGAACCGTGTCTCTTGACACCTGCAACCCGGGCCGGGTGGTGGAAGGGACCCGATGGCATCGCAAACTGTTAACGCGTTTTAAGGCAGAACCTTCTTCCTCAGAGCCAAAGCGGTGAATCACTGGTGCCCCCAAGCGCAGGAGATTGTGTTGTTTTAGGGTCAGATTTAGACCTTGGGGGGGGGGCCCGGGGCACTTCAGGTTGGGGGGGGGCCTTATACACAGAGTTGGTTTACATTCTCAGTGAGAGTCACACATTTTTAAAATGCATGACACAACGCCATTCTGAGGTCATACAGATGCAGTCATAGCTCTCTATGTGTGGTTTGCTTGAGCTGCCAAAATTCATTTTTGAAAAACAATGGGGGCTGTATGACTGGGAACTCAGTCATCGGGTTCTGTGTAATTGGGGGGGGCTCTATAATGGAGGGTCTCTGTAGTATGGGAGAGGCTCTGATGTGATACTCTGATGTGGTTGGAGGACTCTGATGCATTGGGGTAGGACTTATGTATAAGGGGCCTTTGATGTACAGGGGTGACTCTGATTTTATGAAGGGCTTTCATGTATGGGGGGGCTCTAGTGCAATGGGGTGACTCTGACATGAAGGGGGGCCTCTGACCAGATTAGGGTAACCTTGAATTGTAATGGGGGAGCTCTGCTGTTGAGGGGGACCTCTAATGTGAAGGGGGGACTCTGATGTGATGGGTGGACCTTTGATACAATGGTAGAGCGCTGATATAGTTGGAGGCCTCTGATGTGAAGAGGTGACCTCTGATGTGGTGGAGAAACTCTCATGTGAAGGAGTGCTCTGATGTGATGGGGGACCTCTGATGTAATGGGGGGGATCTGCTGTTGAGGGGGACCTCTAATGTGAAGGGGGGACTCTGATGTGAAGGGAGGACCTTTGATACAATGGTAGAGCACTGATATAATTGGAGGCCTCTGATGTGAAGGGGTGACCTCTGATGTGATAGAAGAACTCTTAAGTGATGGGGTGCTCTGATGTGATGTGGGGGACCTCTGGTGGGACAAGGGGTCTTTCATGTGAAGGAAGTACCTCTGATGTGATAGGAGGACTCTCATGTGATGAGGGGACCTCGATGTGAAGGGGGGCTCTGATGTGATAGAAGAACTCTTATGTGATGGGGTGGTCTAATGTGATGGTGGGGGGACCTCTGGTGTGACATGGGGTCTTTGATGTGAAGGAGGTACTTCTGATGTGATAGGGGGACTCTGATGTGGGGACCTCAATTTTAAGGGGGGGGGGGGGGGCTCTGATGTGAAGTTAACATCACAAATGCAGTTGTGTACATCGTCCCAGACTCAGGCTTCCCATTGATAAGTAACATTTATGTCTTTTTCATTCTAGACGGGGGGAGGGGGGCTCCGGATACTTTGAAATGGTGTCACAACTAAACGCCGACCTGAGCATGGCAGGAAGTAAAGGGGAAAAAATGGGTCTAATGCCCCTTCTCTCCAGATATCTCACCATTCAGGACAACCCAGTGTTCCCGCAGAGTGGAGAATGTTCAGATTTTGTGAATTGGGAAGAGCCAGTACCTAACAAATCTAAGGGACCCTTTAATGACTCCTCAATACAACTAAAATCCTTCCAGAAACTGATACCAGACTTCAGACTTTGTCCTCACCTTTTCCTACATCAGATGACAACCTGCTGCAAAGTTTATATCAAAGAGATACAATCAGCTGAAACAACAACTTTCTGGACAACTTTGTAACAACTAAAGTCTTCTCTGAAACAATATTGTATCATTTATATCACCTCACTAGAACATTTCAATATAAAAAATGAAAGAAAGACTTTCCAGCATCTGATCAATGCACTAAATTCCGGAAGGCTACAGCAGAATCAGGAGATACAGGATCAATGAAGTGTGGAGAGACCCCATTCAGAATCTTTCACAGGACATGAATACCCTTTATGACTCCATCACCTACAGATCAAACAGGCGTCTTCCCGACAGGCTGTCCAAGGCCCACTCCAACCCATTGCCTTTGGTTTTGCAATAAAATATCAATCTCATGGACACACTTGAGACAATATCTTAGATCTATAACTTTGTATGACATAACAAATTACCCCAACTACCCCCCCTTCCCCCACCTCCTTCAGCTATGAGACGGCAACAACGACACAAATTATGATCAGCTTCAGAGAAGGAAAGGAATGGACACACGTCTGTGATGGAGATCCATCATGAAAGGACGGATATATAGTCACACCTCAATATCTCACACATCAAGAAGGATCGAAGACAATTGTTATATCGAGAGAATCTTGACAATGCAATGTGCTCAAAAGCTTTTTAGGAGTTGCAAATTCTTTATTGAACGTCCTTTAACCAACAAGAAACAACCAACTAGTGGAATCTTTCCACCATATGGAATGGTATGACCAGACAATGAACAAAGTGGCTTGGGATCCTCACTATACACAACCAGTCAGATAGACAGGATAGAAATTAGGGCTGCACTGATACCGAGTATTTGCCCGAGTAATTGTACTCAGACAAATGCTCCCGATGCCTGAACCGATACCTTTTGTATGAAGAGGCGGCTCCCAAAAGTCAGTGGGCAGAGCGGAGGGCGAGTCCTGGCAGTGGAGAGCGAGTCCTGGCAGTGGAGAGCGAGTCCTGGGCTGGCAGCAGTGGAAGGTAAGCTGGCTGGGGGCAGGGGCGTGGGTCGCACTCACAGCCATCATAATCATAATCGGTGAACCGGGCCGTCACATTCGTTAACGGAAGTGACCACCCCGGTCGCCGTCTGCGATGGAACAGAGCGACGCCCATCTTGGTACACCCTGCACTCGGCCTCAATAAGTCACAAGGCGTCAGCGGACATCTTGTTAGACCTACCCCATATAGTTCGCTAACTATATGGGGTGGGTCTAACAAGATGTCCGCTGTTGCCTTTGTTCGTCACATATGGCGACCCATCACATTTGGCTATCCGCTGGAGTGCACATGCGCGAAGCCACCATATGCATTCCAACACTTTTACAACACACTAAAACTTTCAGATAGTGTGATGGAACTGACGTTGAACTGCGCTTGCGCAGTTATTATGTGGCTCCACCCCTAAGTCCAGGTTCAAGTCCCACCATCCAAATGGACATAGAGTTAAAATATAATTATGCCAAGCAAAGCGAGGCCATACCCGAAGCATGGCGGGCGAAGCGAGCCCACGAGGGGCTCTGTTGCAAAATGGCTTGAACCTGGACTTAGGGGTGGAGCCGCTTTTAGTGTGCTGTTTTGTTGTAAAAGTGTTGGAAAGCATATGGCGGCGGCACGCATGCGCACTCCAGCGCGTAGCCAAATGTGATGGGTCGCCATATGTGACGCTACACCTTCTAACTACTGGCTTACTGAGGTCCAATGCAGGGTGTACCAAGATGGGCGTTGCAGCACTTGTATACTCGAGAAAGTTTGAACTTTAAAGTTTGACTGTTATTGCTTGTCTCTCTCATCATTTCATTGGCACTGCCTGCCCAATAGTTGCACCTATCATTGCTCATAAGTGCCACCTATCAGTGCCCATAAATGCCACCTATCAGAGCCAGCATATCAGTGCCCATCAGTCAGTGCCAGCCATCAGTGCCAGCCATCAGTGCCAGCATATCAGTGCCACCCATCAGTGTCATCTATCAGTGCCCATCAGTCAGTGCCACCTATCAGTGCTGCATATCAGTGCCACCTATGAGTGCCCATCAATGCTACTGTCACATGACATTAAAAAAAAAAGTAAAGTAAAAAATTGCTTTCTATACAGGGTGGGGGCACAGTCATGATTTGTACAGGGGGTGGGGGCACAGTCATGCTTTGTACATGGGGTGGGGGCACAGTCATGCTTTGTACAGGGGGAGGGGGCACAGTCATGCTTTGCACACAGGGTGGGGTCACAGTCATGATTTGTACAGGGGGTGGGGGCACAGTCATGATTTGTACAGGGGGTGGGGGCACAGTCATGCTTTGTACATGGGGTGGGGGCACAGTCATGCTTTGTACAGGGGGAGGGGGCACAGTCATGCTTTGTACAGGGGGTGGGGGCACAGTCATGATTTGTACAGGGGGTGGGGGCACAGTCATGCTTTGTACATGGGGTGGGGGCACAGTCATGCTTTGTACAGGGGGAGGGGGCACAGTCATGCTTTGTACAGGGGGTGGGGGCACAGTCATGATTTGTACAGGGGGTGGGGGCACAGTCATGCTTTGTACATGGGGTGGGGGCACAGTCATGCTTTGTACAGGGGGAGGGGGCAGAGTCATGCTTTGTACAGGGGGTGGGGGCACAGTCATGCTTTGTACAAGGGGAGGGGGAACAATCATGCTTTGTACACGGGGTGGGGGCACAGTCATGCTTTGTACACGGGGAGGGGGAACAGTCATGCTTTGTACAGGGGGAGGGGGCACAGTCATGCTTTGCACACAGGGTGGGGGCACAGTCATGCTTTGTACAGGGGGTGGGGGCACAGTCATGCTTTGTACATGGGGTGGGGGCACAGTCATGCTTTGTACAGGGGGCGGGGAACAATCATGCTTTATACACGGGGTGGGGGCACAGTCATGCTTTGTACACGGGGTGGGGGAACCGTCATGCTTTGTACACGGGGTGGGGGAACCGTCATGCTTTGTACAGGGGGAGGGGGCACAGTCATGATTTGTACAGGGGGTGGGGGCACAGTCATGATTTGTACAGGGGGTGGGGGCACAGTCATGATTTGTACATGGGGTGGGGGCACAGTCAAGATTTGTACAGGGGGTGGAGGCACAGTCATGCTTTCTACAGGGGGAGGGGGCACAGTAATGCTTTGTACAGGGGGTGGGGGCACATTCATGCTTTGTACAGGGGGTGGGGGCACAGTCATGCTTTGTACAGGGGGTGGGGGAACAGTCATGCTTTGTACACGGGGTGGGGGCACAGTCATGCTTTGTACATGGGGTGGGGGCACAGTCATGCTTTGTACACGGGGTGGGGGCACAGTCATGCTTTGTACACGGGGTGGGGGCACAGTCATGCTTTGTACAGGGGGAGGGGGCACAATCATGCTTTGTACATGGGGTGGGGGCACAGTCATGCTTTGTACATGGGGTGGGGGCACAGTCATGCTTTGTACATGGGGGTCATGCTGGAACAGAAAAGGGTCTTCACCAAACTGTGTACCACGATGTTGGAAGAGCACAATTGTCTACAATGTCTATGTATGGTGGAGGATTACCAGGACCCTTCACTGGAGACACATTGGAAGGGGGTTCACATACTAAAGGTAGGTTTGATGGGCAGGTGTGCATAAATGATTGGTCATCTGGTGTGTGTCATGTCAAAGATTACAATTTTAGCTAATTGTGTGAGTTTTGGGTAAAAACATAGAAAAATTGACCACTTAATTTGAGATTTTATAAGACCAAAAACGTTGTACTAAAAGCATCCAATCAGGAAACGTATGATCATTTTCCCTGTAAAGAAGATCATTTTATTTTGTAATTTTTTTAATTCAAATATATTGCTAGCAATGAACATATAAGATATTTATCTGAACCACAATCTTTAATGATCAATGTGAGAGAGTGTACTTCTTCCCACTCCTTTCCAGATAAGTAAACTAAATTATTTTTTATAGTTCTTTTTTGTCTTCTCTTGTAACGACTGTAGTTGTTTTGTGATTGTCTACTACTGAATGAATACTTCTTTTATTTTGTATGTTTTTTTTTTTTTTTTTAGATGGTAGAAATAAACTAAAAATGAACTAACTAACTAAGAGAGATCCCCTAAAACTGGAATTCTCAGCTCCGCCCATCGATCGCTCGTCCGTGATGTCCATATATACGATCGTGTCTAATCGTTCATCCAGACCGAAGTGTGTTCAAATATCACACAGAATAAAGTCTCTGATTCGGTTTCATTTCCATGGCACTTGCTGCTCCCACATGTGGTTTCCATAATGACGGGGTTGTGACTTAAGCCATGAAAACTGTCGCTTTCCACTTATGCCGCATTTTCATCAGCTAAACATAGAAGCAATTACAGTCACAGGACGTTTTGTGTTTCGGAGACCGCTGATTTTACCGAGCCCATCCCAGCCAGGCTGACAACAGGGAAGGCACAAACATTCAACAATAGAAATGAGGAATTCTGGGAGATTTAAAGGAGACCTCCTCCCCTAGCTATTCGTTTTTCTTAGGAGTGGAGGGAAGCAATAGATAAAAATAAAATAATTTTGACATTTTAGCACAGTGACGTCTCCTTAGCCATTTGTGTTGGAGTTTTTACTTGTCTGGATGCAGAGATTATCAAGGGTGCGGTTTGATGACATCATCACTATATCAATGGTGTGTGGAGGCTCACAGATTATTACAGCAGTGCAAAGGGGAAGTAGGCTGGACGAACTGAAGTCCCATATTCCAAGAGTGGTTGCCACCATACTGCCCAGAGAAGTGGTTCTCAACTCCTGTCCTCAGGAACCACTAATGCCGCGTACACACGAGCAGACTTTTTGACTGGTCCGACGGTCTATCCGATGGACTTTGGGTGGACTTCCGACGGACTTTCCGAACAAACAGACTTGCCTACACACGATCGCACCAAAGTCCAATGGATTCGTACGTGATGACGTATGATAGAACTAAAATAAGGAAGTTGACAGCCAGTAGCCAATAGTTGCCCTAGCGTTGGTTTTCGTCCGTTGGACTAGCATACAGACGAGCGGACTTTTCGATAGGAACTGGGTCCAGCGGAGTTCCGATGTAGAGATTTGAAACTTGTTCCAAATCTAAAGTCCGTCAGATTTTTGACCGAAAAAGTCAGCTGCAGGTCCGATGAAGCCCACACACGGTCTTCCAGATTTTAAGTATTATCTTGGGGAGATGCAGACTAGAATACTGCAATCACTGAGCTTACAATAATATCACATGTGATTGCAAACCTGGCCTGTTAGTGGGTCCTGAGGACAGGAGTTGAGAACCACTGTCCTAGAGGGACATCTAGCCTTACATTGTTGCTTTACCCTTCTACACCTACTATATGGCCAACAGTATGAGGACACCTGACCATCACACCTACTATATGGCCAACAGTATGGGGACACCTGACCATCACACCTACTTATGGCCAACAGTATGAGGACACCTGACCATCACACCTACTATATGGCCAACAGTATGAGGACACCTGACCATTACATCTACTATATGGCCAACAGTAAGAGGACACCTGACCATCACACCTGCTATATGGCCAAAATTATATGGATACCTGACCTTCACACCAACTATATGACCAACAGTATGAGGACATCTGACCATCAACCTACTATTTGGTCAACAGTATGTGGACACCTATCACACCTACTTTATTATGACCAACACTATGAGGACACCTGACCTTCACATCTATTAAATGGCCAACAGTATGAGGATACCTGACCATCCCACCTGCTATATGGCCAAAAGTATGAGGACACCTAACCATCACACTCACTATATGGCCAACAGTATGTGGACACCTTACCTTCACACCAACTAAATTGCCAATAGTATGAGGTCACCTGACCTTTACACCTACTATATGGCCAACAGTATGAGGACACCTGGCCATCATGCCTACTATATCGCCAACAGTAAGAGGACACCTGACCATCACACCTGCTATATGGCCAAAAGTATGTGGATACCTGACCTTCACACCAACTATATGACCAACAGTATGAGGACATCTGACCATCAACCTAATATTTGGCCAACAGTATGTGGACACCTGCCTATCACACCTACTATATTACGACCAACACTATAAGGACACCTGACCTTCACACCTATTATATGGCCAACGGTATGAGGACACCTGACCATCCCACCTGCTCTATGGCCAAAAGTATGAGGACACCTAACCATCACACTTACTATATGGCCAACAGTATGTGGACACCTGACCATCACACCTACTAAATGGCCAATAGTATGAGGTCACCTGACCTTCACACCTACTATATGGGCAAAAGTATGAGGACACGTTTTTGAGTTCAGATGTTTGCAATGAAGGGCACTGGTAATGTTACAGCACAACCAAAAACAGAAGTAGGAAAATGTATAACATCTCCAGTATATAACAGACACGTTTGTAAATTCAAAAGGTTTCACAAGGTATAATTAGAGTATAGAGTAAGTAGAGTATCCCGTGGACATCCAATTTAAAGCTCAGCAAGTCTGTGTCTAGGACACAATATTCATACTCCGATGTAGCAGACGTGCTGAGTTTTGAATTGATTGTTGATGGGATATTCTACATATTTATATCATCTCTGTTGTGCAGACGTCAGCACAGGAACATGTTCTTCTTCTAGAGTTTAGTACTACCATGTGTGACTATAGATCAGGAGGACTGTACAGTCACTCAATGTTTTAGACGGCATGGAATGGCTGGGACACTGTACACTCATATATTAATTTTATATACAGTATCTCACAAAAGTAGGTACACCCCTCAGTGGCATTTGTGTAAATCTTTTCTTCTATCTTTTCATGGGACAACACTGAAGAAATTACACTTGTCTAGAATGTAAAGTAGTGAGTGTGCAGCTTGTATAACAGTGTAAATTTGCTGTCCCCTCAAAATAACTCAACACACAGCCATTAATGTCTAAACCGCTGGCAACAAAAGTCAGTACACCCCTAAGTAAAAATCTCCAAATTGAGCCCAAAGTGTCCATATTTTGTGTGGCCACCATTATTTTCCAGCACTGCCTTAACCCTCTTGGGCATGGAGGTCACCAGAGCTTCACAGGTTGTCACTGGAGTCCTCTTCCCCTCCTCCATGACAACATCACGGAGCTGGTGGATGTTGAGACCTTGCGCTCCTCCACCTTCCGTTTGAGGATGTCCCACAGATGATCAATAGGGTTTAGGTCTGGAGACAGAAAAGAACATAGAAAACATAGAAAAGTGATGGCAGAAAAAGATAGAGTAGTCCATCGAGTCTGTCCATTTATTTTTTTTGGTGGGGGGGGGGGCTTTTTAGGGTTTTTGGGCGGGGAGGGGGTTGTGTTTTTTTTTTGTTTTTTTTATCGTTTTGTTGTTTTTGATTTTTTTGGTTAACTTTGTTGTCTGCCTATAGATCTATTTTTATCCCATGCAATGTCTCATTACCTCTGCTGGTAGTTTTTTCCAAACATCAACTACCTTTGATGGTCAAATTTCCTCATATTGTTGGCCATATAGAAATGTTGGATGAGAAGACCTGGCTCATCATCAAATTCAAATTCATCCCAAAGGTGTTCAGTAGGGATGAGGTCGGTCTCTGTGCAGGGCACTCAAGTTCCTCTACAGTACACCAGGGTCTCCAAACTTTTCAAACAAAGGGTCAGTCTACTGTCCTTCAGACCTTAGGCGGGCCAGATTGTGGCCAGCGGGGGGTAGAAAATGTCCCGGGCCCAGCATTAGTGAGAATAAATATGGCCTCAGGGTTGGTGGTCAGTAGAAGGAGTAGTGCCCCATCATTGGTATTAGTAGGAGGAAAAGTATCCCATCATTGGTATCAGTGGAAGACATAGTTCCCCATTGTTGGTGTCAGTGGGAGGAATAGTGCCCCAAGGCCCGGATAAAGGCTAGCAAAGGGCCCCATCTGGCCCTCGGGCCACTGTTTGGAGACCCCTGCTCTACACCAAACTGGTCACACCATGTCTTTATAGAGCTGGCTTCATACACAAAGGGGGGTCACATTCATGGTGGAAGAGAAAACGGTCTTCAACAAGCTGTTACCACAAGGCTGGAAGAGTACAGTTATCTACAATGTCCTTGTATGATCTAGAGTTTTGGAAGGGGCAGAGACACTATTATGGTGACATGACATCACTTAGATAAATAGGAAGCCAATGGCTCGTCTAGCTCTCTGGTCTCCTCTTAAGAATAAAATATCAATATTTTGGGGATTTTGCTTTCAATTAAATGTATGAAACAATAAAGGAGGTGCTCTGAATCCCTATGAAGCTGACAACCCCTACAAAGCTGAGCTATGCTCAACACAATAAGAGAGGACCAGAGGGTATTTCTCCTCTTTTCCTCTTGCCATGCCCAGCATAGTAGCACTGTAGCAGAAATGCCCTCCAGAAGCTTGGTACCCCAGAGACCTGGGTGTGACGTCTTCAACTGAATCGTACTCCTTTACCACTGCTCATGGCATCATTCCACTCCATCACATCACCATTATTATTATACAGGATTTATACAGCGCCAACAGTTTGCGCAGTGCTTTACAACATGGGGCAAACAGTACAGCTACAATACAAGAAGAATCAGAAGGCCCTGTGCGTTAGAGCTTACAATCTATGGATATTCTGCAACCAGTGAACTCAAAGACTTATAACTAAAACCAAAATGATTTCTTACACAAGTCTCTACTTCCAAAAGAATTTCTCTTCATCCTTAATCATTGTGCCAAAACAATTTATTACAAAAACCAACTCCTGCTACAAATTATACGCTGATCTTCCGCTTTACCCTGACATTGTCTGGAGCGAACAAGACTTCAAAATAGCTAATTCTATTTTATGTTGCCTATCTTGACAAGGAGCGAGCCCTCACCATGGAGAGATATGAGGGGAGTTCTGTCGGGTCAAAGAGAAGAAGACGGCTTCCAGGGAATGAGAAGGAAACTCACAGAGCTCCATCCAAAATGTCCCTCTAAATTCATTAACATTGGAGAGATATGAGGGGAGGTTTATTGTGTCAAATAGAAGAAGACAGCTTCCAGGGAATGAGAAGGAAACTCACAGAGCTCCACCCAAAATGTCCCTCTAAATTCATTAATACTGGAGAGATATGAGGGGAGGTCTATTGTGTCAAAGAGAAGAAGACAGCTTCCAGGGAATGAGAAGGAAACTCACAGAGCTCCATCCAAAATGTCCCTCTAAATTCATTAATACTGGAGAGATATGAGGGGAGGTTTATTGTGCCAAAGAGAAGAAGACAGCTTCCAGGGAATGAGAAGGAAGCTCACAGAGCTCCATCAAAAATGTCCCTCTAAATTCATTAATACTGGAGAGATATGAGGGGAGGTTTATTGTTTCAAAGAGAAGAAGACAGCTTCCAGGGAATGAGAAGGAAGCTCACAGAGCTCCATCCAAAATGCCCCTCTAAATCCATGAAAATAAAGTATCTGTAAGAAAACTGCCAAAATAACCATCAGCCAACCTATGGAACCTAGACTTATTCCAGATGTTGGTGTGTCTATTAAGGAACCCCCCAAACTTCTTCTGCTGTGTGAAGAATAATTAGCAGAGGAACCAAAATCTAGTCCCATAAGACTGGATTTTCATTATGGATGAAGCCAGCTTGTAGGCAGATAGAGTTTAAAGGGGTTGTAAACCCTCATGGTCTGTATTCTATGCATTAAGGTGAAAAACCTTCTGTACTACAGCTGCCCTCCAGAGCTCCCCTTTTTCTCACCTGAGCCTGATCATTCCAGCACAGCGGCTCCAACCTCTGTCTCAGGTCCTCATTGGATAGATTGATAGCAGCAGGAGCCATTGGCTCCCACTGATGTCAATCAAATCCAGTGACATAGGAGCCAGGGGGGGGGCCCCAAGTCCCGCTGTCTGTGTCAATGGATGCAGCAGCAAGACTCGGCAGCGCGCCCGCACAAGTGCCCCTCTGGAAAGCAGTTCTCCGTGGGGGCACTCGATGAAGAGGAAGAGCCAGGAGCACCGGCAGGGGACCCCATAAAAGGAGAATCGGGACGCTCTGTGCAAAACCCATACACAGAGCAGGTAAGTATAACATGTTTGTTATTTAAAAAAAAAAAAGAAGGAACATTTACAATCACTTTAACTCTGCCCCAGTTAGGAAGCTTAGGGTTGTGTTCCCCGGTTCTTTTCTTGGTAGGCTTCTTTAGGTCCAACCCGCTGGTTCATTGCATTATAAAAGGGACAGTGGTCTATACACGGAGAGCTAAGGGGGCTGTTAGCTGAGAGACTGTTGGTACCGCCACTGGACTCCGTCCTGTTAGGCTGCTGAACATGGCGAGTTCAGGATGACAAGCACTGCACTCCTGCCCTCAGGATCCTGCTACAGGCTAAAGGAATTGTTGAGACTTGCAGTCCACCCTGAAGATGCCAGTCCTGGATACTACCATCATGGACTCTGCCAAGAATGGACTCTTTCCTGTGCAGGTATGGTGGGGCAGCCACAAGCCTGAGTTAGGGACTAGGAATGTTAGGAAAAGACTGCACTGTATGTTTAACTGTCATGTTAATTTATTCTTTAGTAGAGCTTTTGAAACTTCGCCTTTGCCTGGTCTGAAGTTACTCAAGGGGTGTAATGCAAGTAACCAGCACACATTGCCTACATCTCGGGTCACTAAGCACATTGGCGTATGAAGATAAAGGGTTTGCTTAATGATTCAGGCAGGTAGTCCTGCCAGACAGCGCAGCTAGTCTGTGACTTCACTGTTTATACCTTGGTCATTGACTGGCCCCCTGCAGGACAAGGAAGGAACATCACTGACTGGCCCTCAGCCTTCAGGATAAGGAAGGAACATCACTGACCAGCCCTCAGCCTGCAGGACAAGAAAGGAACATCGCTGACCGGCCCTCAGCCTGCAGGACAAGAAAGGAACATCACTGACCGGCCCTCAGCCTGCAGGACAAGAAAGGAACATCACTGACCGGCCCTCAGCCTGCAGGACAAGAAAGGAACATCACTGACCGCCCCTCAGCCTTCAGGATAAGGAAGGAACATCGCTGACCGGCCCTCAGTTTGCAGGATAAGGAAGGAACATCGCTGACCGGCCCTCAGCTTGCAGGATAAGGAAGGAACATCACTGACCGGCCCTCAGCTTGCAGGATAAGGAAGGAACATCACTGACCGGCCCTCAGCCTTCAGGATAAGGAAGGAACATCACTGACCAGCCCTCAGCTTGCAGGATAAGGAAGGAACATCACTGACCGGCCCTCAGCCTTCAGGATAAGGAAGGAACATCACTGACCGGCCCTCAGCATCAGGATAAGGAAGGAACATCACTGACCGGCACTCAGCCTTCAGGATAAGGAAGGAACATCACTAACCGGCCCTCAGCTTGCAGGATAAGGAAGGAACATCACTGACTGTCCCTCAGCCTTCAGGACAAGGAAGGAACATCACTGACCGGCCCTCAGCCTTCAGGACAAGGAAGGAACATCACTGACCGGCCCTCGGCCTGCAGGACAAGGAGGGAACATAGCTGACTGGCCCTCAGCCTGCAGAACAAGAAAGGAACATGACTGACCGGTCCTCAGCCTGCAGGACAAGAAAGGAATATCACTGATCGTCCCTCAGCCTGCAGGACAAGGAAGGAATGAGACTGACCAGCCCTCAACCTTCACCCTCTCTATTTATCCTGTTTACCATTATCACTGAAAGTAAAACAAAATCCCAAATTTTAGGTTGTCACCAGAACAGGAATACAGGGAAATCTTCCAATGAGGACACTAGTTCTGGTGACAACCAGGGATTCCCTCACGTTGGAGGGATTTCCCCTCACTTCCTGTTTTGGCTATGGGACAGGAAGTGAAGGCAAATCTCCCCAATGGGACACAGATGGGAAAAAAAACTTGCAGGGGTCATGACCTTCCTTTACTCTATCCAAAATGAAAAAGTGTGCCTGTAGTTCTACTTGTTAAAGCTTCTATCAGATTTGAGTGATCAGGTTTATTTTCTCATCTCTATCATCACCCTCACCCTGGGTGCTCCGTGGTACAATATATCGCATACAAACCAACCTTCATCAGTAATTCTTGGTACATTGTATAACATTGTAGACTTGTCCTCGGCGGTGGGCTCTCAAAGACACAATGTATCAGATATAGATAAATCTTCATTGGTAATTCTTGGTACATTCTATCAACTTGTAGACTTCTCTCCATCCTCATCGGTGGGCTCTCAGTGCCACAATGTATCAGATATAGACAAATCTTCATTAGTATCTTTATATACAATGTATCAGATATAGACAAATCTTCATTAGTATCTTTATATACAATGTTTCAGATATAGACAAATCTTCATTGGTAATTCTTGATACGTTGTAACATTGTAGACTTATCCGCAGCGGTGGGCTCTCGGTGGTACAATGTATCAGATGTAGTCAAGTCTTTATTAGTATCTTCCTATACAATGTATCACTTTGTAGACTTCTTTTCATACATTGCCCTTCTTACCCCAACATCCACAAGACTCCCTCTGTGTCTAATCCCTGTCCATGGTGCTGACGGAGATAATGGCGATGATTTACTAAAGACTTCCAGTCCGTTCACTCCGCTGTGTCGGCCAATACGGTGAAGCTGAGTGAAGCTGAGTAAAGCTGAGCTCAGTGCACAAATCGCACAGAATTCCCGCTTCTTATTTTCCACCTTTTTAGTTTTGAATAGAAGAGAGAAAAGTAAGACCCTCGATCGAGGTATAGGTGCCTGCGCCCCCTGTTGGTCTGATTTCTCCGGTCTGGGGGGAGTCAGAACAGGAACTGAGTGGAAATCTTCCTGAGGGGGTCACAGACAGCTATGGCACACCAACATTCACATGAGGAGCTCCCACCATCCCTGCTGCATTCATTATTTATTTTATATCAATATTATGGAGGAGATAAAGACAGGAATGGGATACGGCGGGGAGATCTCACTATCCAAGACATAGAAGAAGCCAGAGGATGGCCCTTCCCGCCGCTCTCCACCTATAAGTAAAATGTCATCTCCGGGTGGAGTGTACCCTTCAAGGCAATGAAAAGAGCGAATGGCCAACTGGCTACAAAGGTCCTCTGCTGGGATCTCTGTTCAGATGATATGGGTGCTGCCTGTGACAGGCAGCATAAAGAGAAACTGTCATAGCCGAGGCTCCAGAACTGACAATGACCTCTGCCAGAAGCAGCCATAGTTTTGGAGCTGAGCCCACCTTGGCTCCATTCTGTAAAATTGACCTGTCTGGATCCACCAATGGGGGACAAGCAATGCCGGCCCCCACTTAATGAGCATTGACAAAGGGGTCGGCCCACCATTTATACTAGATATGAATCAGACAGACACTGCGACCCCTCCAACCATCACATAAACAGAGCTCACTTCTATCTGTCACTCTGTAAATGGTGAATACGCCTCTTTACCTGCCCAATAGTCACATAGGGGGCCATTTGGCCACCATCCAAACCAGTTCTTTTTATAGATGATCAATGGACATTTCTGTTATATTTTTGCTTATCTTATGTATGGGGGGGGTGCAGAAACGGGGGGGGGTGCTGCAATACATGATTGGTGTCTCCATTCATCCATATCTCCATCCATGTCTCCATCCATCCATCCATCCATCCATATCTCCATCCATCCTTCCATCCATGTCTCCATCCATCCATCCATCCGTGTCTCCATCCATCCATGTCTCCATCTATCCATCCATCCGTGTCTCCATTTATCCATCCATCCATCCATCCATCCATCCATGTCTCTATCCATCCATCCATGTCCTCATCCATCCATCCATCCATGTCTCCATCCATCCATGTCTCCATCCATCCGTGTCTCCATCCATCCATCCATTCTTCCATCCATATCTCCATCCATTCATCCATCCATCCATCCATATCTCCATCCATCCATCCATATCTCCATCTATCCTTCCATCCATCCATGTCTCCATCCATCCATCCGTGTCTCCATTCATCCATCCATGTTCCCATCCATCCATGTCCTCATCCATCCATCCATGTCTCTATCCATCCATCCATGTCCTCATCCATCCATCCATGTCTCTATCCATCCATCCATCCATGTCTCCATCAATCCATCCATGTCTCCATCTATCCATCCATGTCTCCATCTATCCATCCATTTGTGTCTCCATTCATCCATCCATCCATCCATCCATCCATCCATCCATCCATCCATCCATCCATCCATCCATCCATGTCTCTATCCATCCATCCTTGTCCTCATCCATCCATCCATCCATGTCTCCATCCATCCATGTCCCCATCCATCCATCCATGTCTCCATCCATCCATCCATGTCCCCATCCATCCATCCATCCATCCATCCATCCATCCATCTATGTCTCCCTCTATTCATATCTCCATCCATCCATGTCTCTATCCATCCATCCATGTCCTCATCCATCCATCCATGTCTCTATCCATCCATCCATGTCTCCATCAATCCATCCATGTCTCTATCCATCCATCCATGTCTCCATCAATCCATCCATGTCTCCATCCATCCATCCATCCATGTCTCCATCAATCCATCCATGTCTCCATCCATCCATCCATCCATCCATCCATCCATGTCTCCATCAATCCATCCATGTCTCCATCAATCCATCCATGTCTCCATCTATCCATCCATGTCTCCATCTATCCATCCATCCGTGTCTCCATTCATCCATCCATCCATGTCTCCATCCATCCATGTCCCCATCCATCCATCCATCCATGTCTCCATCCATCCATCCATGTCCCCATCCATCCATCCAAGTCTCCATCCATCCATGTCCTCATCCATCCATCCATGTCTCTATCCATCCATCCATGTCTCCATCCATCCATCAATGTCTCCATCCATTCCCCCATCCATCCATCCATCCATGTCTCCATCCATCCACCCATCCATCAATCCATCCATCCATGTCCCCATCCATCCATCCAAGTCTCCATCCATCCATGTCCTCATCCATCCATCCATGTCTCTATCCATCCATCCATGTCTCCATCCATCCATCAATGTCTCCATCCATTCCCCCATCCATCCATCCATGTCTCCATCCATCCATCCATCAATCCATCCACCCATGTCCCCATCTATCCATCCATGTCTCCATCTATCCATGTCTCTATCCATCCATTCTTCCATGTCTCATTTCATGTCTCCATCCATCCATCCATCCATCCATCCATCCATCCATATCTCCATCCATCCATGTCTCCATCCATCCATATCTCCATACATCCATCCATGTCTCCATCCATCCATCCATCCATCCATCCATCCATTCATCCATTCTTTCATCCATATCTCCATCCATCCATGTCTCCCTCCATCCATCCATGTCTCCATCCATCTATGTCTCCATCCATCCATGTCTCCATCCATCCTTCCATGTCTCCATCCATCCATCCTTCCATCTATATCTCCATCCATCCTTCCATGTCTCCATCCATCCTTCCATGTCTCCATCCATCCTTCCATCCATCCATCCATGTCTTCATCTATCCATGTCTCAATGCTTTATTTTGTGGAGAAATCACTTTGAAAAACACCCCCCCTAGCATTTGTGACCGCAGCCATCTTGAGTAGCATTCATGTAGCATTTACTTCCCAGAATCCACCTGCCCTTAGCTCAGGCATGCAGGCATTAATGCATTTTCTGCTATCTTTGCATTCAGGTAAAAGATCTTCTGGCTGCAGCTCTTCCCTCTCCTTCCCCCCATACTTTCCTGAACCCATTCTCCATCCAGCACTGTGCCCGAGAGCAGCAGCTCTCTCCTCTCTCGATCCTCACTGACTCAGAGGCAGCAGTGGGAGCCATTGGCTCTTGCTGATGTCAATCACAGCCCGTGAGGAGGAAGCAGGGGGCAGGGATGAGCTACGCCCTGTGTGTGTCAATGTATGCACATAGCATGGCTCAGGAGCAAGCCTGCACAAGTGTCCCCATAGCAAGCGGCTTGCTAGGGGGCACTGAGCAAAGAGGGAGGAGCCCAGAGCATCAGCGGGGGACCCCAGAACCCCAAAACCATTACAGAGAGCAGGTAAATAGAACATGTTCATTATTAAATAAATATATATATTTGAATCACTTTAATGTACTACCTTGGACCATTCTAATGGGAAAGGGCTGTAAGAGTGGGGGGGGGGGTCATATTAAGGGGTCATTCTAATCCTAAGGTGAGGGGAAAAGCTATAGTGTACTGTCTTTACAAAGCTGTGCCTGAAAATGTTGGTTGCCTGGCTGTGACCCCAAACAAGTACAAAGCATACAAGTGAAAATTCCCAATTCCTGAAAGCCGGAACATTAGTATTATTGCCAGGCACACTGTATTTTTAGGAGGAGAAGCCAGAAAACACCCGCGGCAGCTGCCCTGAGCCCATTCACACACATAGAAACATAGAAAAATACCAAATACTTCATCAAGTCTGCCCAATTGTTTTTTGTTTTTTATTTTATTACCTTTGTTGTCTGACTATAGATCTATGTTTATACCAAGCATGTTTGAAGCCATTTACTGTTGCCTGTCTCGCTACCTCTGCTGGTAGTTTATTCCAATCATCAGCTACCCTTTCAGTAAAATAATACTTTCTAAGATTCGTTTTGAACTTTCCTCCAGTTAGTTGGAGGTCATGATATAAAGATCTATATAGAGGAATCAGGACCTCCTTCCTCCTGCTGGTGACCCCTCTAGTGATATAAAGATCTATATAGAGGAATCAGGACCTCCTTCCTCCTGCTGGTGACCCCTCTAGTGATATAAAGATCTATATAGAGGAATCAGGACCTCCTTCCTCCTGCTGGTGATCCCTCTAGTGATATAAAGATCTATATAGAGGAATCAGGACCTCCTTCCTCCTGCTGGTGACTCCTCTAGTGATATAAAGATCTATATAGAGGAATCAGGACCTCCTTCCTCCAACTGGTGATCCCTCTAGTGATATAAAGATCTATATAGAGGAATCAGGACCTCCTTCCTCCCGCTGGTGACCCTTCTAGTGATATAAAGATCTATATAGAGGAATCAGGACCTCCTTCCTCCAACTGGTGACTCCTCTAGTGATATAAAGATCTATATAGAGGAATCAGGACCTCCTTCCTCTTGCTGGTGACCCCTCTAGTGATATAAAGATCTATATAGAGGAATCAGGACCTCCTTCCTCCTGCCGGTGACCCCTCTAGTGATATAAAGACCTATATAGAGGAATCAGGACCTCCTTCCTCCTGCCGGTGACCCCTCTAGTGATATAAAGATCTATATAGAGGAATCAGGACCTCCTTCCTCCTGGTGACCCCTCTAGTGATATAAAGATCTATATAGAGGAATCAGGACCTCCTTCCTCCTGCTGGTGATCCCTCTAGTGATATAAAGATCTATATAGAGGAATCAGGACCCCCTTCCTCCTGCTGGTGACCCCTCTAGTGATATAAAGATCTATATAGAGGAATCAGGACCTCCTTCCTCCTGCTGGTGATCCCTCTAGTGATATAAAGATCTATATAGAGGAATCAGGACCTCCTTCCTCCTGCTGGTGACCCCTCTAGTGATATAAAGATCTATATAGAGGAATCAGGACCTCCTTCCTCCTGCTGGTGATCCCTCTAGTGATATAAAGATCTATATAGAGGAATCAGGACCCCCTTCCTCCTGCTGGTGACCCCTCTAGTGATATAAAGATCTATATAGAGGAATCAGGACCTCCTTCCTCCTGCTGGTGATCCCTCTAGTGATATAAAGATCTATATAGAGGAATCAGGACCTCCTTCCTCCTGCTGGTGACCCCTCTAGTGATATAAAGATCTATATAGAGGAATCAGGACCTCCTTTCTCCTGCCGGTGATCCCTCTAGTGATATAAAGATCTATATAGAGGAATCAGGACCTCCTTCCTCCCGCTGGTGACCCCTCTAGTGATATAAAGATCTGTATAGAGGAATCAGGACCTCCTTCCTCCTGCTGGTGACCCCTCTAGTGATATAAAGATCTATATAGAGGAATCAGGACCTCCTTCCTCCCGCTGGTGACCCCTCTAGTGATATAAAGATCTATATAGAGGAATCAGGACCTCCTTCCTCCTGCTGGTGATCCCTCTAGTGATATAAAGATCTATATAGAGGAATCAGGACCTCCTTCCTCCCGCTGGTGACCCCTCTAGTGATATAAAGATCTATATAGAGGAATCAGGACCTCCTTCCTCCTGCTGGTGATCCCTCTAGTGATATAAAGATCTATATAGAGGAATCAGGACCTCCTTCCTCCTGCTGGTGACCCCTCTAGTGATATAAAGATCTATATAGAGGAATCAGGACCTCCTTCCTCCTGCTGGTGACCCCTCTAGTGATATAAAGATCTATATAGAGAAATCAGGACCTCCTTCCTCCTGCTGGTGACCCCTCTAGTGATGTTTTGTTAAGGCTGGGTCCAGTTTCGGTGCAGAATCCGGTGTGGTTTCCATTCATTGGTTCAGGTATGAATTTGACACTGAAATCACACCTGAACTGGACTGAAAAATGAACAGGCCCATTTTTAATTTGCACCGCAAATAGCCTGAATTTATGTAAACTGGTTCCCTTGAAAGCAGGTTGGGTGCGGTTCAAAACGCATCCGATTCACATATATGTAAACTGAGCCTAAAGCTGAATTCCAGGTAAAGATATTTTATACATTGTTACATTGTTCCAGCTTGGCTCAATATAATTCTGTATATAGCAGACCTGTGGGATCCCTTTAGGAGCCGGAAATCAGTGTATAGACATTGATATTACACGACTACTACATCCCCTACTACTACTACTATTACACCCCTATTACAGCACCACTACACCCCCTACTACACCACTATTACATCCCTACTACTCCACTGCTACACCCCTACTACTACACTGCTACTACACCCCCTACTACTATTACACTCCTACTACATCCCCTACTACACCACTATTACATCCTACTACACCACTGCTACACCCCTACTACTACTATGACACTGCTACTACTCCCCCTACTACTATTACACTTCGACTACACCCCCTACTACAGCACCACTACACTCTTACTACACCACTATTACATCCCTACTACACCACTGCTACACCCCTACTACTACTACACCCTTCTCCACCCCCTACTGCTATGCTGCTAATACACCCCCTACTACTGCTACTACACCGCTACTACACCCCTACTACACCACTACTACACTCCTACTACACCACTATTACATCCTTACTACACCGCTACTACACCCCCTACTACACCACCACTACACCACTATTACCTCCCTACTACACTACTACTACACCGCTACTACACCCCCTACTACTACTACTACACTGCTACTTTACCCCCTACTACTACTAAACCCCTACTACACAACCACTACACTCCTACTACACCACTATTACACCACTACTACACCCCTACACTCATACTACACTACTATTACACAACTACTACTCCCTCACTATACCACTAATACACCCCTACTACATCACTACTACACCACTACTACTGCACTCCTATTACACCACTACTACACCTCTACTACTGCACCCTATTACACCACTAGTACATCACCACTAAACTCCTAACTCCTACTATACCACTATTACACCCCTACTACACCACTATTACACCACTACTACTTCCTTACTACACCACTACTACACCACTACCACTGCATCCCTATTACACCACTACTTCACCCCTACTACACCACCACTACACCACTATTGCACCCCTATTACACCACTACTACACCACTACTGCACCCCTACTACACCACCACTACACTCCTACTACACCATTATTACACCACTACACTGCTGCTAGTGGAGATCACTGTAGTAGTGGTGGGGTATTGGTGTAGTTGCGACATCTGCTATAGTGAATTCCACCTCCCAGAGGGATTCCACAGGTCTGGTATATACATAGTTGCTCCAAAGTAGAACAATGTGACAATGTAAAATTATGCATATTTGGAATTCAGCTTTAAAAAAGGTGGTAAGATCCGTATTTTATTGTGTGTCACCATAAAGCGGGGTGTCACGCAGGTAGATGAGCGCAGCACTGAGGGAACAGGAATTATTCTAATGAAAGCTGCACATATAGGAATATTGTTATTATACAGGATTTATATTATTATTATTATTATTATTATTATTATTATTATTATTATTATTATTATTATTATAATACAGGATTTATATTATTATTATTATTATTATTATTATTATTATTATTATTATTATTAAACAGGATTATTATTATTATTATTATTATTATTATTATTATTATTATTATTATTATTATTATTATACAGGATTTATATATTATTATTATTATACAGGATTTATATGGCGCCAACAGTTTGTGTAGCGCTTTACGCCATGGGGGGGGGGGGGGGGGGGTCAGACATTACAGTTCCCATACAGGAGGAATTAGATATTAGCAATGACTTTCATGAATTCTGATTGGACGGTTCAGTTTTGGGGTTCACCTAATAATAATAAAAGATAAGTGGGTTACATAAGAGCACAAAGCCCCAATCTTAGCCTCTCTCTCCTGTAGGTGGGGGAGGGGGGAGGAAAATGTCCCAAAAACTTTGCGGAATCTTCGCAGAGATCTCCATAGAAGAGCGGACAGCAGCGCCCTCTAGTGGCCGCCGGCGGTACCGCAGCCGGTTTGATCGCCGTTGCAACAGGTTGGAGATCTCCGGTTCCTCCTCCCGGGGACACTCCGATCAGAGAGGAGCTCAGAGCCGGACCGGGACATCGGGGACACCGGGGATGGATTGCTATGGACAAGGTCAGCCCATCACAGGGCAGGAGAGGGATTTCTAGCAGATAGGGATCTTGTAGGGAATATGTGCAGACAGGTGCAGGATCCGCCTATGGAGAGGAAGAACCGACACCGGAATACAGAACCATAGAAGATAACATGTACAGGTAGATAATAACCTGTGTAGGTGGGCGTTGGGTATCCTGTACAGGTGGGGGGATATCCTGTATATGGTGGGGGGGGGGGATATCCTGTATATGGTGGGGGGGGGGGATATCCTGTATATGGTGGGGGGGGGGGTATCCTGTATATGGTGGGGGGAGGATATCCTGTATATGGAGGGGGGTATCCTGTATATGGAGGGGGGAGGATATCCTGTATATGGAGGGGGGAGGATATCCTGTATATGGTGGGGGGGGGATATCCTGTATATGGTGGGGGGGGGGATATCCTGTATATGGTGGGGGGATATCCTGTATATAGAGGGGGGAGGATATCCTGTATATGGAGGGGGGTATCTTGTATATGGAGGGGGGAGGATATCCTGCATATGGAGGGGGGAGGATATCCTGTACAGGTAGATAACAATGTGTAGAAGTGGCGGAGAATCTGAGGACAGTCTGTATGAGTAAAGCATAACCTGTATATGAGGAGGATAACCTGTACAGGTGGAGGATAGTCTGTATGGAGGATAGTCTGTATGGAGGATAGTCTGTATGGAGGATAGTCTGTATGGAGGATAGTCTGTATGGACGATAGTCTGTATGGAGGATAGTCTGTATGGAGGATAGTCTGTATGGACGATATTCTGTAAGGGTAGAGGATAGTTTGTATGGAGGATAGTCTGTATGGAGGATAGTCTGTATGGAGGATAGTCTGTATGGACGATAGTCTGTATGGAGGATAGTCTGTATGGACGATAGTCTGTATGGAGGATAGTCTGTATGGACGATAGTCTGTATGGACGATATTCTGTAAAGGTAGAGGATAGTCTGCAGAAGTGGAGGATAGTCTGTACCTGTATAGGTAGATGAAAGCCTGTACAGGTGGGTGGTAGTCTGTGGGGGACAGGCTGTATAGGCGGGGGACAGGCTGCAGAGGTGGAGGACAGGCTGTAGAGGTGGGGGGGCAGGCTGTAGAGGTGGGGTACAGGCTGTAGAGGTGGGGGACAGGCTGTATAGGCGGGGGCAGGCTGTACAGGTGGGGGACAGACTGTAGAGGCGGGGGACAGGTTGTACAGGTGGGGGACAGGCTGTAGAGGTGGGGGACAGGCTGTAGAGGTGGAGGACAGGCTGTAGAGGCGGGGGACAGGTTGTACAGGTGGGGGACAGGCTGTAGAGGTGGGGGACAGGCTGTAGAAGTGGGGGACAAGCTGTAGAGGTGAGGGACAGGCTCTAGAGGTGAGGGACAGGCTGTAGAGGTGGGGGACAAGCTGTAGAGGTGGGGGACAGGCTGTAGAAGTGGGGGACAGGTTGTACAGGTGGGGGACAGGCTGTAGAGGTGGGGGACAGGTTGTACAGGTGGGGGACAGGCTGTAGAGGTGGGGGACAGGCTGTAGAAGTGGGGGGCAGGCTGTAGAGGTGGGGGACAAGCTGTAGAGGTGAGGGACAGGCTGTAGAGGTGGGGGACAAGCTGTAGAGGTGGGGGACAGGTTGTAAAGGTGGGGGGCAGGCTGTAGAGGTGGGGGACAGGCTGTAGAGGTGGGGGACAAGCTGTAGAAGTGGGGGACAGGTTGTACAGGTGGGGGACAGGCTGTAGAGGTGGGGGACAAGCTGTAGAAGTGGGGGACAGGCTGTAGAGGTGGGGACAGGCTGTAGAGGTGGGGGACAGGTTGTACAGGTGGGGGACAGGCTGTAGAGGTGGAGGGCAAGCTGTAGAGGTGGGGGACAAGCTGCAGAGGTGGGGGACAGGCTGTAGAAGTGGAGGATATCCAGTGTGGGGTGCTGACTCTCTTGACCCAGGGTGGTCGGGGTGCCATGACACAGCAGCTGTGATAAGAGCCGGTAATTCTGCACTGCAGGCATGCCAAAGTGGCCCCCCTCCCCCGCAGCCCTGTGTCAGGATTTGGCTTGGGCAGGCTGCAGGGTGATGCATCTTTATTTTTTGGAAGTGCCCTCCTGTAATGTGATGGGAGGTGGGGTGGGGGGGGGCTCCTGTAATGTGATGGGAGGTGGGGGGGGGGCTTCTGTAATGTGATGGGGGGGGGGGTCCTTCTGTAATGTGATGGGGGTGTCCTTCTGTAATGTGATGGGGGGTGGGCTCTTGTGATGTGATGGGGGGGCTCCTGTAATGTTCTTGGGGAGTCCTTCTGTAATGTGATGAGGGGGCTTTCCTGTAATGTGATGGGGGGCTCCTGTAATGTGATGGGGGGCTCTCCTGTAATATAATGGGGGGCTCCTGTAATGTGATGGGGGGTCCTGTAATGTGATAGGGGGTCTCTCCTGTAATGTGATGGGGGGGTCCTGTAATGTGATGGGGGGGTCTCTCCTGTAATGTGATGGGGGGGTCCTGTAATGTGATGGGGGGAAGTGGAAATTTGCTGATTAATACCCTTCAGAGGAGATCCGACCTGGGGTGGATGGATGGATGGAATTGGGGGGGGCTGCTGCATTGGGGTCCCTGATGCCCAGGCTGACCCCCTATTTTTGGGGCACCTTGTCTTATTTCTTTTTTAGCTCATTGGAGAGGGTGACACCCCCCCCCCCCCATGAAGAGAAGAAAGTTGCTGATCACTCCCCTCAGAGCTGTGATTGGGGGTCCTGATGGGGCTCTTGGACTGACCCCCCCTTTTTTTTGGGGGGGGGGGTGCACGTTATCTTTTTGAGGTCATTGGAGAAGGTAATCCCCCGGCTGGAGAGGCGGGTCTGTCCGGAGGTGGAGTCTTGATTTATAAAATGGGGGGTGACCGAGGAGCGGGTGTTCAGAAGCGCCTGGGAGCCCCCCTTGGTCACCATGCTCCCCGCTCCGCACACCTGTTGCCGGCTCCTCCAGCAGCTCCTCGCCTGCTGCCTGCTGCTCCCCCGCTTCCTCCTCACCGTCCTCCTCCTCTGGTTGCTGGACTTCCCGTGTGTCCGCCGGAGAGTCATCCGCGGGGCCAAAGAGGAGGACCCGGGGGGGCCCGAGAGGGAAGACCCCCCACTCTGCGTCTCCGACACCAACCGCATGTGCACCTTGGAGTCCCTGAAGGCGGTCTGGTACGGACAGAAGCTCGACTTCTTCAAGTCGGCACACCTGGGGGGAGGGGCCCCCAACACCGAGGTGGTGACCCTGGAGGGCCAACGGCTGTGCCGGATCCTGGACTTCTCCAAGGGCCACAGACCCCTAGTGCTCAACTTCGGCAGCTGCACCTGACCCCCCTTCATGGCGCGCCTGCAAGCCTACCAGCGCCTGGCCGCGCAGCGCCTCGACTTCGCCGACTTTCTGCTGGTCTACATCGAGGAAGCCCACCCCTGCGATGGCTGGCTCAGCACAGACGCCGCCTACCAGATCCCAACCCACCAATGCCTGCAGGACCGGCTCCGCGCCGCGCAACTCATGCTACAAGGGGCCCCTGGGTGCCGGGTGGTGGCGGACACCATGACCAACGCCTCAAACGCCGCCTATGGCGCCTACTTCGAACGCCTCTACGTCATCCTGGACGGCAAGGTGGTCTACCAGGGGGGCCGGGGCCCCGAGGGCTACAAGATCGGGGAGCTCAGGAACTGGTTGGATCAGTACCAGACCCGAGCAACTGGGAACGGGGCGCTGGTCATACAGGTGTAGAGAGAACCCGAGCAACCGGAAAGGGGGGGGAGGGCACCAATCATCCAGGTGTGGAGGTCACCCGAGCAACGGGACAGGGGGGGCACCAATTATCCGGGTGTGGAGGTCACCACTGGTCGGACCAGAACCAGTAATTGGACCTGAACCAAGCAACTGGACAGGTGCCCCAGTCACCCAGGTGTAGCTTTCACCAAACCCGAGCAACTGGACAGGTGCCCCAGTCATCCAGGTGTAGCTGTCATCAATGCTTGAGCCAGAACCCAAATTTGGACCACTACAAGAACCATTGGTTGGAGCAGAACCAAGCAACTGGGAAAGGTGCTATCCAGGTGTGTCACCACTGGTCGGACCAGAACCAATAATTGGACCTGAAACAAGCAACTGGACAGTTGCTCCGGTCATCCAGGTGAAGATGCCCCCACAAGGTGTTTTTTTTTTTTTTGGTAATTTTTTATTTTTATGCTGTAATTCTCAGCAGCCCGACAGTATTAGCCCCCCTCCCCCATGCCGGTGATGGCCCCCCTGGATGCCAAATATGAGCCCCCCTGGATGTCACTCTGCCCCCCCCCCTCCCCCCCAGGAATAAGCTAGGATGATGTCTGTTCTTTTTTTTTTTGTGTGTGAATGTGCGCGAGCAACTGTCCTCCTTAGAGGGTCCAGTGTGGTTACTGTAAGGACTGAGCTGTTCCCCCCGGCGGGGGGCTTATAGAGTGAAGACCGGTCCTTCAATGGTCCCCCGACCACAGTACCGGGTCCGATGTCCGGTAAGCCCCCCTCCCCCGCGGAGCTCAGTGACGTCACTGCTTATTTATCGGACTTTTCTAAGATGAACTTTTATATCAGAGAAGTTGTTTTTTTTACGATGAAAAAAGATGTTCTAATAATAAAATGTGTTTAATAGAAAAGCCTCGGATTGAAGCGTGCTGAGTGACCCCCCGCACAGCGTGGGAACCGGCCGTGTGTGGGCGGCAGGGGGCGCCCGCGGGGGCGGGGCAGGGTGCCAGCAACATGTGGGGTCTGAGAGGCTGCCAGCCGGGAAATGGGGGGGGGGGTTACTACTACTATGGGGGGAGGGGGGTTACTACTACTATGGGGAGAGGGGGTGGCTCAGCCTCAACTGAAGTGGGTGTGAAGCTGCTAAGGCTCTGAGTATTATAGAAAATTACCTTGTATTATAAAATAATGTCTTTCATTATTTGCTGAGCTCCAGCAGCCTTTTTGCAGCCACTTAATGTCTGTGCACTACAGCAAATTTCCTGGGCTGACCACACACATTGCAATCTGATTGCACAATCTCATTTAACTCCGTATTACAAGCTCCTCCCTGATTGGATACAAATTGGATATTTATTCTTAATTCTTTTTATTGGTTATATAAACAACAATTGGAGATATATATACACACACACGCACACACTCACACATATATATATTTATTGTATTTGTTTTACATTTACTTTTTATTGGTTATATAAACAATAATTGGAAATATATATATAAATTGGTTATTTATATAACCAATAAAAAGAATAATAAAAAAAAAGAATATATATATATATAATTATTGCTTATCTAACCAATAAAAAGTAGATAAAATAAATACATTTCACCAAATATATATATATATATATATATATATATATATATATATATATATATATATTCTTTTTTTTATTATTCTTTTTATTGGTTATATAAACAATAATTGTATATATATATATTTTATTAGTATTATTCTTTTTATTGGTTATACAGACAATGATGGGATACAAACTGTGAATATGGGATTGTATGATCCCCCCTTTTATTGGTTGAACCAGATGGACTTGTGTCCAACCAGACTAATTATATATATATATTTATTTATTTGTTTATATTATTCTTTTTATTGGCTATATAAACAAGGATTGGATACAAATTTGCTACATTTTTTAGTTCTTTTTATTGGTTTACACAAACGATGATCGGAGGTTTTAGTGATTGGATGGTTCGGTGATTGGATGGATTAGGTAAATCCTCATATTACATGGTTTTGGTAAATGTAAAGTTGATTGTACGGAGATTGTATGCTCAGATTGTCACGTGTATGGTGACTCCGAGGTCGGGCTTCCTGAGGGTGACAACATTGGACGTTGGCCCTGGAATGTGTGTGGAAATGGTCGCTTGTAGTCACCACAGGAAGCCCATGTGACAACACGATGGCCGAATCAGGAGATGGGGGGAGAGCGTTGTCACCTTATAAAAGGAAGAAACGACCTTCATGGCCGGACCCCCAGAGTTCATTTGAAGGAGATCTGCAGATTCAAAAATATTGAAATTTGCTATTTTGGGTCCCCATACACAATATACACAATACAATCTGATTGTACAATCAACTTTAGATATACAAATCCGATATAATATTAGGATCTACCTCAACTGACCAATCAATCGATCTGTATTTCCTTGCACTACATCACTGTTGGTAGATGTTGTATAGTGTGTGGGGGTCTTACAATGACATTTCCATGTAAAATCTTACATGAGGTTTGGGGTTTATATCATGATTTGTATTTCTCATTGGGGGGGGATGGGGGGCTCCTGGTGGTGACAACATAGGTCCATCTGTGATGAAATGTCAGCTGGTAGCCCCCCCCCCTCCCCCCCATAGGAAGCCCCTGTGATGGGGAGGAGATTTACTAAAACTGGAGACTGAAGAATCTGGTGCATCTCCGCATGGCAGCCAATCAGCTTCCGGGTTTTATTGTCAAAGTTTCATTGTAGAAGCTGATTGGCTGCCATGTGGAGCTGCACCAGATTCTTCACTCTCCAGTTTTAGTAAACCAACTCCTTGGTGACAACACAAGAGCACAATTGGGAGACGGGGACAGAGCGGTGTCACCCGATAACAGGAAGTGCCTGAACAAGGACCTCTGTGGCAGGATCCCCGGGGGAGGGGTCATTGTAATAAAGGGGTCCGGGTTTTATATCCATGAAGATTGGGGGTCACATCCTCTTCAGGGGCTCAGCTGTGTCAGACGGTTGTAATCACTTTCCAGGAGATCCACGTCATGGTCAGCGAGGGGTTAATCCCACTACTACTACTCCTATCATCTCCGATGTAGCAGAGCCCAGGTATGGTATATACAGCAACTCCTCTGTATACAATCTTCAGGATAATCGCAGAACTCCAATCCATAAATCATCTTTATAGGGGGATACGAGGATGATGGATTACAGATATTGTGTTCCCCGGGGACCCCGCAAGAGGGAGATCACTTCTGAGGTTTTATATTTTATTATATGGTTACTATAGAGGCGTTATATGGGTATTGTATGGGCATTATATGGTTAATATAGGGGCATTATATGGGTATTGTATGGGCATTATATGTTTACTATAGGGGTATTATATGGGTATTGTATGGGCATTATATGTTTACTATAGGGGTATTATATGGGTATTGTATGGGCATTATATGGTTAATATAGGGACATTATATGGTTAATATAGGGGCATTATATGGTTAATATAGGGACATTATATGGGTATTATATGTTTAATATAGGGGTATTATATGGGTATTGTATGGGCATTATATGTTTGTTTACTATAGGGGTATTATATGGGTATTGTATGGGCATTATATGTTTACTATAGGGGTATTATATGGGTATTGTATGGGCATTATATGTTTAATGTAGGGGTATTAGCCCTTGTTCACACCAATGCAATTTGACAGATCAAAATCGCATGACAAGTCGCACCTTATTTTCAGCAATGGAATCCTTTTAGTCATCACAACTGTAGTCACAGCAACTTTGAAGAAGTTTCCTGCATTACTTTTCTGCGATTTCATTGTAACTTGTATTGACTTCTGTGAAATGAAATCGGAGATCCAAATCGTACGGATGTGTGGCCTTGAAATCGCACAGAAGTAGTGTTGTTTCAAATCCGCACTGGTGTGAACTGGGGCTTATATGGTTATTATATGGCTATTATATGGCTATTATAGGGGCATTATAGGATTATTACATGGGCAGTATGAGGTTAATTATATGGGCAGTATATGGTTATTAAATAGATTTAATATGGGCAGTACATGGGTAGTATATAGATATTATATGGCTATTATAGGGGCATTATAGGGGAATTATATGGGTAATAAAGGGGCATTATATGAGAATTATACAGTTATTATATAAATATTATTGGGGCATTATATGGATATTCTATTTGCATTATACTGCCCATATAATATCTATGTAATAACTATAAAATGCCCATATAATAACCATATAATGGCCATATATTAACCATATAATGCACCTATAATAACATTATAATGTCAATATAATTCCCCTATAATAACCATGTAATATCTACATAATAATCATATAATAACCATATAACGCCCTTATAATAACTATATAATACAGATATAATATCTATATAATAACCATATAATGCCCTTATAATAATATCTACGGTGTATAATTACCATACGCTGCTCCTATAATACCCATAAAGATATTATATGGTTATTATATCACAATTATAGTGGCATGATACGGATATTATATAGGTCATATTGTGCGTTGGCACGCAGCGCTTGCGTTTACCCCTCCTCTGTATAATGTATATGTCCTTCTCTGCCTCTCAGTGTAATGCAGAGTATCAGAACGCATGGCACACAATGCTGCACCTCCTATATTTGCAGCACCCCCATGGCAGCATGTGGCTGCAGAGTGCAGTGATGGGACAGAAGACCGATGAATATTGGATGTTTAGTATAAGACTCCGGTGTTTAGGTGAAGGCAGAAGGCACAGGTGCCCCTCCTCCCCCCCCCCACCACCACCAGCAGTCTATTAAAGTCTATGAGAGTCTGACAGCTGCTGCAGCTGGACAGTGCACCGCGTGGGGGAGAGCGTGTTACACTTGGGGGAGAGCGTGTTACACTTGGGGGAGAGCGTGTTACACTTGGGGGGGAGAGCGTGTTACACCTGGAGGGAGCGCGTGTTACACTTGGGGGGGAGCGTGTTACACTTGGGGGAGAGCGTGTTACACTTGGGGGAGAGCGCGTTACACTTGGGGGAGAGCATGTTACACTTGGGGGAGAGCGTGTTACACTTGGGGGGGAGCGTGTTACACTTGGGGGAGAGCGTGTTACACTTGGGGGAGAGCGTGTTACACTTGGGGGAGAGCGTGTTACACTTGGGGGGGAGCGTGTTACACTTGGGGGAGAGCGTGTTACACTTGGGGGAGAGCGTGTTACACTTGGGGGAGAGCGTGTTACACTTGGGGGGGAGCGTGTTACACTTGGGGGAGAGCGTGTTACACTTGGGGGAGAGCGTGTTACACTTGGGGGAGAGCGTGTTACACTTGGGGGAGAGCGCGTTACACTTGGGGGAGAGCGTGTTACACTTGGGGGAGAGCGTGTTACACTTGGGGGGGAGCGTGTTACACTTGGGGGGGAGCGTGTTACACTTGGGGGAGAGCATGTTACACTTGGGGGAGAGCGTGTTACACTTGGGGGAGAGCATGTTACACTTGGGGGAGAGCGTGTTACACTTGGGGGAGCGCGTGTTACACTTGGGGGAGAGCGTGTTACACTTGGGGGAGAGCGTGTTACACTTGGGGGAGAGCGCGTTACACTTGGGGGAGAGCGTGTTACACTTGGGGGAGAGCGTGTTACACTTGGGGGAGAGCGCGTTACACTTGGGGGAGAGCGTGTTACACTTGGGGGAGAGCGTGTTACACTTGGGGGGGAGCGTGTTACACTTGGGGGAGAGCGTGTTACACTTGGGGGAGAGCGTGTTACACTTGGGGGAGAGCGTGTTACACTTGGGGGGGAGCGTGTTACACTTGGGGGGAGCGTGTTACACTTTGGGGAGAGCGTGTTACACTTGGGGGGGAGCGTGTTACACTTGGGGGGAGAGCGTGTTACACTTGGGGGGGAGCGTGTTACACTTGGGGGGGAGCGTGTTACACTTTAGGGGAGAGCGTGTTACACTTGGGGGGGAGCGTGTTACACTTGGGGGAGAGCGTGTTACACTTGGGGGGGAGCGTGTTACACTTGGGGGAGAGCGTGTTACACTTGGGGGAGAGCATGTTACACTTGGGGGAGCGCGTGTTACACTTGGGGGAGAGCGTGTTACACTTGGGGGAGAGCGTGTTACACTTGGGGGAGAGCGTGTTACACTTGGGGGGGAGCGTGTTACACTTGGGGGGGAGCGTGTTACACTTTGGGGGAGAGCGTGTTACACTTGGGGGGGAGCGTGTTACACTTGGGGGAGAGTGTGTTACACTTGGGGGAGAGCGTGTTACACTTGGGGGGGAGCGTGTTACACTTGGGGGGAGAGCGTGTTACACCGGGGGGAGCGTGTTACACTGGGGGGAGCGCGTCTTACACTTGGGGGAGAGTGTGTTACACCGGGGGGAGCGTGTGTTTAGAGTTGCCACCTCATCCCTTTAATCCGGAACACATATGAACTACTCGGGTTCTGAGGACGATTTAATGCAGATGAGGCACCAAGTGAGTTTAATTACCAACTAAATCAGCCACAGAACCCGAGTAATTATTATGTGTTCGGGTTTAAAGAGATGAGGTGGCAACCATAAGCATGTTACACCTGGGGGGAGCCCGTATTACACCTGGGGGGAGCGCGTCTTACACCTGGGGGGAGCGCGTCTTACACCTGGGGGGAGCGCGTGTTACACCTGGGGGGAGCGCGTGTTACACCTGGGGGAGCGCGTCTTACACCTGGAGGGAGCGCGTCTTACACCTGGGGGGAGCGCGTCTTACACCTGGAGCGAGCGCGTCTTACACCTGGGGGAGCGCGTCTTACACCTGGGGGAGCGCGTCTTACACCTGGGGGGGTGCGTCTTACACCTGGGGGAGCGCGTCTTACACCTGGGGGGGTGCGTCTTACACCTGGGGGAGCGCGTCTTACACCTGGGGGGGCAGAATGTTCCTCCCTCGGCTCATACTGCTATAAATGTTAGCGGCACTCGGTGCCCCGCCCAGTTCCATTCAGCTGCAGCAGCTGTCAGACTCTCAGCGGGTGGGGGTGGGGGGGGGATAGATGGTGCACCTGTACCTTCCCCCTGCTTGCTTTTATCTGCACCTTCCACCTGCACCTAATCGGCGGAGTCTCGTGCACCAGGGATACCCATCCAGAGTACATGAGGCCCTATTTTCACATTGAGACTGAGATGGGCAATGTTGCTGGTGTGAACGGGACAAGCATGCGGCCAGTGATGTCAGAACTCCCCATCTGCATACTTGTTCTGGCTCAGTGACTCAGAAAATCATTGGATTAGATCACAGCCAGGCAACTAGCATTTTCAGAGATCAGCCATGTACAGCTTCCCTCTATCTCTCCAGTTGTGGGTGGAGAAGGCCAGAAATTCTTTCATACTCTCTACTTCCCCCTGGAGGTTGGCTGTTTAGTGACACCCCAACCTCAGCCCACCAAAGAGAACCTGTCAGAATATTACTGACTTGTTTCTGAAGGTGTCATGTTTATCCTTATTGCACTGCACTGACCTGGGAGAAGCCCCTGACCTGGGAGAAGCCCCTGACCTGAGAGAAGCCCCTGACCTGGGAGAAGCCCCTGACCTGGGAGCAGCCCCTGACCTGAGAGAAGCCCCTGACCTGAGAGCAGCCCCTGACCTGAGAGAAGCCCCTGACCTGAGAGGAGCCCCTGACCCGAGAGAAGCCCCTGACCTGAGAGAAGCCCCTGACCCGAGAGGAGCGCCTGACCCGAGAGAAGCCCCTGACCTGAGAGAACCCCGGACCTGAGAGAAGCCCCTGACCTGAGAGAACCCCGGACCTGAGAGAAGCCCCTGACCTGAGAGCAGCCCCGGACCTGAGAGAAGCCCCTGACCCGAGAGAAGCGCCTGACCTGAGAGAAGCCCCTGACCCGAGAGGAGCCCCTGACCTGAGAGGAGCCCCTGACCCGAGAGAAGCCCCTGACCCGAGAGAAGCCCCTGACCCGAGAGAAGCCCCTGACCTGAGAGGAGTGCCTGACCCGAGAGAAGCGCCTGACCCGAGAGAAGCGCCTGACCCGAGAGAAGCAAATGACCTGAAAGCAGTGCCTGAGCCAGAACTGCCCGTCCGCTGGAGGAGTTGCCGCTATCCATAGCTGCCAACTGTCCCGGATTTCGATGGACTGTCCCGGATTTCGATGGACTGTCCCGGATTTCGATGGACTGTCCCGGATTTCGATGGACTGTCCTGGATTTCGATGGACTGTCCCGGATTTCGATGGACTGTCCCGGATTTGAAACAAAGTCCCTCTGCCCCTCTTCCCTCCTCATGTTGCTCTGATCTATATTGTTGTATATAAAATGCACTATTTATCTCTCAGTAATAAACCTTTCATCCAAATTCCAAAATCCAATATAAAGGAATAGTAGTGATAAGAAAAAGCACTTGTGGGTTTAACTAATCTTTTTTTTTTTTTGGTACACTTCTCCTTTAAGGGGGTGTGGCAGGGGGTGTGTCCTATTCCTACATACTTTTGCTAATAGGTGTCCCTCATTCCCATCTCTGAAAGTTGGTAGGTGTGCCATCAGTATCTGTGTCCGCTCCCCCTCCCCCTCCCAACCGATTTCAGATGAGGGCTGAAGACTTCACACAGCCCCGGCCCCCCTATCATCCTCCATGAGTAGGGGTAGGGGGGTGGGGTAGGGGGGAGGGGGTAAATCACTAAATAGGGACCCTGGGTGAGGAATTGGCAGTTTAACCCTTTCCTGGACCAGAACTCAATCAATAAAATAAAATATTGCAATCCGGCCGCCTCTTTATTAGAAGTCTCTTCTACAATAAAACAAACCCGTCCACACTGCGCTGCGCATGCACGCCTTGGCGCCCCCAGATGGGCACTTACCTGGATGTGTGCAGTGGATCCCCATATAGAGACATTCATTGGGATTGGACAAGATTCCGTTTGGAGGATGTGAGTATTGGGGTCTGCGGTTGTCTGATTCAGGTGAGAACTCATCTGGGGGCCAAAGACAGCGCGCTTCCCCTTTAACTGGATCACCGAGGCGCAGAATTGTAAGGTTCCTCCACACTAGTGTTGGTCTCTGAAGGGTGATCTGCATTTGGGTTGCTCTTCAGAGAGAATTAGACAGGCAGTGGGGGAAGCATTATATTGCCTCTTTACCGCCCGCTTTAACCCCTCCTACCCCGCACTGGCGCCCGACAACCGCATGCATTGCCCCTGTGCAGCAGGGCGGCCTCATTTACATCAATAGGTGGTGCAATACCTGCCAACACCAACAGGGGGCGGAATTATGTCCGCAGAGCATTGCAGCTGCTGCATGTGTACACCCCGGGCCGCTGCAGATAAAGGGGGCAGCAGTTGCTGTGCAGTAAAAGCACGGTTTAAATGCAAGGATTTACCAACCCCCCTCCCCCCCAGATGCTGGTGTGAAGGAGACCCTATGGATTAAATATACACTATCTTGTCAAAAGTATTGGGACACATGCCTTCACACACACACATATATATATATATATATATATATATATACCTCCCCCCTGTCCTCCTCTATACATACCCTATATTGTCAAAAGTATTGGGACACCTGCCTTTACACACACGACCTTTAATGACATCCCTGGCTGGCCATGCACTATACGAAAAATCGGCCGAAAAATCGTTCATATAGACACTTCGGCGAGTTAATGGGCACAAATCGATAATCGTTTGTGACGTTTTTGTGGAAAAAAGAACGAAGGACAAGTTTGGAAACCGTACGCTAAATTGCAAGGTTAATGTGTTTCCCGTCCGAACTGTCTGCACTAGATATATGTAAAAAAACGAACAAAAAAATGATTTATTTCTGTCCACTGAACGATTCATCGGTCATTACATGATGGCACGGTCGTTTGCGGTCACAGTCGAACGTTCGTTTTTCGAAAATGGGTTCGGCCAATTTTTTTGTATAGTGTATGGCCAGGATAAGACTGGGATGCCATTAAAGTTCACGTGTGTGTAAAGGCAGGCGTCCCAAAAATTTTGATGATTTAGTATATCTGCAGATCATATCGGGCTCATAACAGATACTCCAATCAAAGAACAGGATATAAAGGAGGAGACTACATTATACTCCCCCCCAATCTCCAGCGCTGTCCCCCCAAACTCACCAATCCAACATCACTCCTGTGCTGGACTCAAGATTGCTGCAAAGAGTGATGTCATCATGTTGGTTGGCTCTGTGCAGGGTGGGATTATTGGCCCCCCAGTCCCTCCGCCTGAAGCAGGGTGAGATGATTGGCCCCAAGTCCCTCCGCCTGAAGCAGGGTGAGATGATTGGCCCCCCAGTCCCTCCGCCTGAAGCAGGGTGAGTTGATTGGCCCCCAGTCCCTCCGCCTGAAGCAGGGTGAGATGATTGGCCCCCAGTCCCTCCGCCTGAAGCAGGGTGAGATGATTGGCCCCCCAGTCCCTCCGCCTGAAACAGGGTGAGATGATTGGCCCCCCAGTCCCTCTGCCTGAAGCAGGGTGAGATGATTGGCCCCCAGTCCCTCCGCCTGAAACAGGGTGAGATGATTGGCCCCCCAGTCCCTCTGCCTGAAGCAGGGTGAGATGATTGGCCCCCAGTCCCTCCGCCTGAAGCAGGGTGGGATGATTGGCTCCCAGTCCCTCCGCCTGAAGCAGGGTGAGATGATTGGCCCCCAGTCCCTCCGCCTGAAGCAGGGTGAGATGATTGGCCCCCAGTCCCTCCGCCTGAAGCAGGGTGAGATGATTGGCCCCCCAGTCCCTCCGCCTTAAGCAGGGTGAGATGATTGGCCCCCCAGTCCCTCCGCCTGAAGCAGGGTGAGATGATTGGCCCCCCAGTCCCTCCGCCTGAAGCAGGGTGAGATGATTGGCCCCCCAGTCCCTCCGCCTGAAGCAGGGTGAGATGATTGGCCCCCAGTCCCTCCGCCTAAAGCAGGGTGAGATGATTGGCCCCAAGTCCCTCCGCCTGAAGCAGGGTGAGATGATTGGCCCCCCAGTCCCTCCGCCTGAAGCAGGGTGAGTTGATTGGCCCCCAGTCCCTCCGCCTGAAGCAGGGTGAGATGATTGGCCCCCAGTCCCTCCGCCTGAAGCAGGGTGAGATGATTGGCCCCCCAGTCCCTCCGCCTGAAACAGGGTGAGATGATTGGCCCCCCAGTCCCTCTGCCTGAAGCAGGGTGAGATGATTGGCCCCCAGTCCCTCCGCCTGAAGCAGGGTGGGATGATTGGCTCCCAGTCCCTCCGCCTGAAGCAGGGTGAGATGATTGGCCCCCAGTCCCTCCGCCTGAAGCAGGGTGAGATGATTGGCCCCCAGTCCCTCCGCCTGAAGCAGGGTGAGATGATTGGCCCCCCAGTCCCTCCGCCTTAAGCAGGGTGAGATGATTGGCCCCCCAGTCCCTCCGCCTGAAGCAGGGTGAGATGATTGGCCCCCCAGTCCCTCCGCCTGAAGCAGGGTGAGATGATTGGCCCCCCAGTCCCTCCGCCTGAAGCAGGGTGAGATGATTGGCCCCCAGTCCCTCCACCTGAAGCAGGGTGAGATGATTGGCCCCCAGTCCCTCCACCTGAAGCAGGGTGAGATGATTGGCCCCCCAGTCCCTCCGCCTGAAGCAGGGTGGGATTATTGGCCCCCCAGTCCCTCCGCCTGAAGCAGGGTGAAATGATTGCCCCCCAGTCCCTCCGCCTGAAGCAGGGTGAGATAATTGGCTCCCTAGGGTGTGATGATTGGCTCCCCAGGGTGAGACGATTGGCTCCCTAGGGTGAGATGATTGGCCCCCAGTCCCTCCATCTGAAGCAAGCTGAGATGATTGGCTCCCAGTCCCTCCGCCTGAAGCAGGGTGTGATGATTGGCCCCCCAGGGTATAATGATTGGCCCCCCAGGGTGAGACGATTGGCTCCCTAGGGTGAGATGATTGGCCCCCAGTCCCTCCATCTGAAGCAGGGTGTGATGATTGGCTCCCCAGGGTGTGATGATTGGCTCCCTAGGGTGAGATGATTGGCGCCTCAGATGACACAGAAAAGGTTAGTTTTATAATAAAATACATATTACACCAACAAGGATAACATTTATAGGCGGTATTCTTGATTGGATACTTTGTAGAACACAGGAAACTTCTGATTGGTCGGTTGTGTTTGCACAGGTCTGCACTTCTATAAAGAGGACCTGTCTCCTCCACAGTGACCAGTTCCTGGTGCATCGATGGAAAGCTGACAAAGCCTTGTCCATGGAGAAGACCAGTCCACTTTCTCTGAGCCCGGCTCCTCCTCTACTCACCCAGCAGCATAGTTTGAGTTTCAGTGAAGACGGGGAACCGGAATGACAAGAGACTGTTTGCTTTTCTCTCAGACAATTACGTTAAACGCGGTTTCATTTTACAACAGGAGTATTTTCTCCTAGTCTTATAGAAGGATAAAAAGCTGCTTTCACCCGACACAAAACCTCACCGATCCGGTTAGTGCTGGTGGACGGCGCATGCGTGGATCCTCTTGTGTATACATGTATGTAGGGACAATGCGGGGATCCTCTCATGTGTATACAGTGAGGGAAAAGAGTATTTGATCGGCTGCTGATTTTGTACGTTCATTCGTTCGCCCACTAGCAAAGATACGATCGGTCTATAATTTTATTGGTCGGTTTATTATAACAGTGAGAGAATAACAACAAAAATATCCAGAAATATTCATTTAAAAAAAGTTATAAATTGATTTGCATTTTAATGAGTGAAATAAGTTTTGATCTCCTATCAATCAGCAAGATTTCTGGCTCCCAGGTGTCTTCTATACAGGTAACAAGCTGAGAATAGGAGCACTCTGCTCTCTTAAAGGGAGTGCTCCTAATCTCAGCTTGTTACCTGTATAAAAGACACCTGTCCACAGAAGCGATCAGATTCCAATATCTCCACCATGGCCAAGACCAAAGAGCTGTCCAAGGATGTCGGGGACAAGATTGTAGACCTACACAAGGCTGGAATGGGCTACAAGACCATCACCAAGCAGCTTGGTGAGAGGGTGACAACAGTCGGTGGGATTATTCACAAATGGAAGAAACACAAAATAACGATCGATCTCCCTCAGTCTGGGGCTCCATACAAGATCTCACCTGGTGGAGGTTCAATGATCATGAGAACGGTGAGGAATCAGCCCAGAACTACACGGGAGAATCTTGTCAATGATCTCAGCTGGGACCATAGTCACCAAGAAAACAATCGGTAACACACTACACCGTGCTCGACTGAAATCCTGCAGCCCCCACAAGGTCCTCCTGCTCAGGAAATCACATGTACAGGTCCGTCTGAAGATCACTAAAGAACATCGAATGATTCAGAGGAGAACTGGGGGAAAGTGTTGTGGTCAGAGGAGACCAAAATCGAGATCTTTGGCATCAACTCAACTCACCGTGTTTGGAGGAGGAGGAATGCTGCCTATGACCCCAAGAACACCATCCCCCATCGTCATACATGGAGGTCCTATGACCCCAAGAACACCATCCCTTCACTATCATACATGGAGGTCCTATGACCCCAAGAACACCATCCCCCACCGTCATACATGGAGGTCCTATGACCCCAAGAACACCATCCCCCACCGTCATACATGGAGGTCCTATGACCCCAAGAATACCATCCCCCACAGTCATACATGTCCTATGACCCCAAGAACACCATCCCCCACCGTTATATATGGAGGTCCTATGACCCCAAGAACACCATCCCCCACCGTCATACATGGAGGTCCTATGACCCCAAGAACACCATCCCCCACCGTCATACATGGAAGTCCTATGACCCCCAAGAACACCACCCCCCACTGTCATACATGGAGGTCCTATGACCCCAAGAACACCATCCCCCATTGTCATACATGGAGGTCCTATGACCCCAAGAACACCATCCCCACCATCATACATGGAGGTCACCGCATCAAAGCGACGATGGACGGGGCCGTGTACCATCAAATCTTGGGTGAGAACCTCCTTTCCTCAGTCAGGGCATTGAAGATGGGTCATGGATGGGTATTCCAGCATGACAATGACCCAAAACACACGGCCAAGGCAACAAAGGAGTGGCTCAAGAAGAAGCACATGAAGGTCCTGGAGTGGCCTAGCCGGTCTCCAGACCTTAATCCCATAGAAAATATGTGGAGGGAGCTGAAGGTTCGAGTTACCAAACGTCAGCCTGGAAACCTTAATGACTTGGAGAGGATCTGCAAAGAGGACAAAATCCCTCCTGAGATGTGTGCAAACCTGGAGGCCAACTCCAAGAAACGTCTGACCTCTGTGATCGCCAACAAGGGTTTCTCCACCAACTACTAAGTCATGTTTTCTGAAGGGTTCACATACTTATTTCATTCATTAAAATGCAAATCAATGTATAACTTTTTTGAAATGCATTTTTCTGGATCTTTTTGTTGTTATTCTCTCACTGTTATAATAAACCGACCAAGAAAATTATAGACGGATCGTTTCTTTGTCAGTGGGGCAAACGTACAAAATCAGCAGCCGATCAAATACTTTTTTCCCTTACTGTATGTAGGGACAATGTGGGGATCCTTTCGTGTGTATATACATGCATTCAGGCTCATGGTGGGACAATGCATGGACCATAGTAAACACAGTTTACTATGCTTCAGCTATGAATGAACACAGCGAGTGCTGGTAAATGACATATTTACTAACCCCTTCCCCCATTCTCCATCCACTCTCCAGAAGAGGAGGGAAACAAGCATAACTGCAGGGCGGGGGGGGGAGCCCAGACAGTAGGGTAAATCGGCACCGCATGTAGTGATTGGGGTGTGCCCAGGCACACCTGGGACACCCCTGCACACACCTACGGTGTGGATCCACTCATGTGTATACATGTTGGGACACAAACCACAAAATAAAAATCCTGGCTGAAATTAAACTCTGCTGTGGACTTTTGTATCTCAGTTTAGTAATTATTATTATTCAGGATTTGTATAGTGCCAACAGTTTACGCAGCGCTTTACAAAATAAAATAATTGGCCCCCGTCTGCTATCACCATAATACAGATCTACCCAATCAGTGACAAGCAGACTTCCATCTCCATCAGCCAGTATAAGGTATAAAATAATGGATAGGAGGTAATGGAAGAGCCCGTCTATCGGTCAGAGAGTGATCTGAGATAACAATATTCATCATTAGTGATTCCTAAACTGTGACAATAGTGAGTCAGAAATGCAGAGGAGTGATAAAGTCGCTGAGTAATCATTTCTGGTCATTATGGAGGCAGAAGCAGGGTGAGACGATTGGCCCCCCAGGGTGAGATGATTGGCCCCTAGGGTCGGATGATTGGCCCCCAGTCCCTCCATCTGAAGATGGGTAGGATGATTGGCCCCCAAGTAGGATGATTGGCCCCCCAGTCCTCCATCTGAAGCAGGGTGGTATGATTGGTCCCCAGGGAAGGATGATTGGCCCCCAGTCCCTCTATCTGAAGATGGGTAGGATGATTGGCCCCCAAGTAGGATGATTGGCCCCCAGTCCTCCATCTGAAGCAGGGTGGTATGATTGGTCCCCAGGGAAGGATGATTGGCCCCCAGTCCCTCCATCTGAAGATGGGTAGGATGATTGGCCCCCCAGGGTAGGATAACTGGCCCCCAGTCCCTCCATCTGAAGATGGGTGCTATGATTGCCCCCCCAGGGTGAAATCATTACCCCCAGTCCCTCTATCTGAAGATGAGTGGGATGATTGGCCCCCAAGGTGGGATGGCCCCCAGGGTGAAATGATTGGCCCTAAGTCCCTCCATCTGAAGATGAGTTGGATGATTGGCCCCCTGCCCCACCATCTGAAGATGGGTGGTATGATTGGCCCCCCAGAGTGGGATGGCCCCCAGGGTGAAATGATTAGCCCCAGTCCCTCCATCTGAAGATGAGTGGGATGATTGGGCTTTATGGTGGCTGAAGCAGGGTGAGATAATTGGTCCCCAGGGTGAGATGCTTGGCCCCCAGGGTGGTATGATTGGCCCCCAGGGTGAGATGCTTGGCTCCCAGGGTGGGATGATTGGCCCCCAGGGTGAGATGCTTGGCCCCCCAGGGTGGGATGATTGTCCCCCAGGGTGGGATGATTGGTCCCCAGGGAAGGATGATTGGCCCCCAGTCCCTCCATCTGAAGATGGGTGCTATGATTGGCCCCCCAGGGTGGGATGGCCCCCAGGGTGAAATCATTGGCCCCCAGTCCCTCCATCTGAAGATGGGTGGTATGATTGTCCCCCCAGGGTGAAATGATTGGCCCCAGTCCCTCCATCTGAAGATGGGTAGGATGATTGGCCCCCAAGTAGGATGATTGGCCCCCAGTCCTCCATCTGAAGCAGGGTGGTATGATTGGTCCCCAGGGAAGGATGATTGGCCCCCAGTCCCTCCATCTGAAGATGGGTGCTATGATTGGCCCCCCAGGGTGAAATCATTACCCCCAGTCCCTCTATCTGAAGATGAGTGGGATGATTGGCCCCCAAGGTGGGATGGCCCCCAGGGTGAAATGATTGGCCCTAAGTCCCTCCATCTGAAGATGAGTTGGATGATTGGCCCCCTGCCCCACCATCTGAAGATGGGTGGTATGATTGGCCCCCCAGAGTGGGATGGCCCCCAGGGTAAAATGATTAGCCCCAGTCCCTCCATCTGAAGATGAGTGGGATGATTGGGCTTTATGGTGGCTGAAGCAGGGTGAGATGATTGGTCCCCAGGGTGACATGCTTGACCCCCAGGGTGGTATGATTGGCCCCCAGGGTGAGATGCTTGGCCCCCAGGGTGGGATGATTAGCCCCCAGGGTGAGATGCTTGGCCCCCCAGGGTGGGATAATTGTCCCCCAGGGTGGGATGATTGGTCCCCAGGGAAGGATGATTGGCCCCCAGTCCCTCCATCTGAAGGTGGGTGCTATGATTGGCCCCCCAGGGTGGGATGGCCCCCAGGGTGAAATCATTGGCCCCCAGTCCCTCCATCTGAAGATGGGTGGTATGATTGGCCCCCCAGGGTGAAATGATTGGCCCCAGTCCCTCCATCCGAAGATGAGTGGGATGATTGGGCTTTATGGTGGCTGAAGCAGGGTGAGATGATTGGCCCCCCAGGGTGAGATGCTTGGCCCCCAGGGTGGTATGATTGGCCCCCAGGGTGAGATGCTTGGCCCCCAGGGTGAGATGCTTGGCCCCCAGGGTGGTATGATTGGCCCCAAGGGTGAGATGCTTGGCCCCCAGGGTGGTATGATTGGCCCCCAGGGTGAGATGCTTGGCCCCCAGGGTGGTATGATTGGCCCCCAGGGTGGGAGGATGACTCCCCTAGATTATCATTATGGCAGCTGGTCTGTAAGTGGTGTGCGATGGGCTCTACGATCAGTTATAGAGGATTTTTGGTGAAGGTAGTCGGAATGTTTTGTCTTCTCTCCTTTCAGTGACTCATGACATTCATTCTAGAGGAACCGGATTCCATCACAGAAATATGCCGGAGGGGACAAAGACCTGAAATGAGGTGAACCTTCAACCTAGAATAGCAATCTGGGGCTGTTTAAACTATAGTGGGGGAGGGGGAGGTTTACATCAAAGCTGGGACTACAAGCCTCAGCATGGCCATGATGGTAGACTGGGGCTTCTAGTTCCACAATAAATGGGGCAGTAAGGCTGGGGCTATTCTTTTGGCCTCCAAGCCTTGCCAGGACTTTCCATAGTTGTGGGAGATCCAGACCGCAATACAGATCCAAAATGTACCATGGGAAAGTCTTGGTTGGGGTTCTGCTGTTGGCTATACCTGGGCCAAGATGGGTGACCCCATCAGAAAGGTGCAGATGATATCCTCCCAGTGTCGCCCCCTCTGGGTATGACTCCCCCAGTACCAGTGAAGGAAGTTGGGGCCAAAAAGGAGGCAAATCTGCATCACACAATGGCGGCTTTACTGGGCCGACCTCCATTCTGGCTCCGACTCCTGTAGTTATGGTGGTAGCCAATAGTAAAGCGATTTTCATAGGTGTTAGAAGGGGGAAGGGACAGTTTTAGTTCACACCTATGCAGATTGCCATTGATGCGTTTTCCGGGTGTGTTTTGCGTTTTTTCCACACACATTTTTTTTTATGCCTTTTGTGTTTTTGGAAGGTGTCTGTTGTCTTGCGGGAGAAAGCAGCAGAAACATAACAGAAACGCAAGCACTGCATTCTTGATGTGTTTCCGCTGCATTTTCACTGCAGTCTATGGAATCCAAAACACAACCTGCTGCTGGGGAAAAAAATAGTCCCTGACCCTCTCCAAAAAAAAAAAAAATGGCACCAGTGGAAAACGCACAGATGTGAATGTGACCCATAGAGAACCATGTTAAATGGACTGTAGTGTGTTTGTGCAAAACTAAAAATGCACATAAAAATGCCTAGGTGTGAACCATAGGCCGGATACACACTATACAGCTTCTGTTCGATTTCCTGTAGATTTACCTTCAACCTGACTGATTGCATCCAAATCCAAAGTGTTTAGGTTTGACCTCAAATTCTAAAGTTTTGGTAAATCTAAAGGAAAGAAAATTGTATAGTGTGTATCCAGTGTGCATTTCAAGACAATTTTTTTCCCTTCGAAATGAATAGAGAAGTTCTAGAGCCCCTGTCAGGTTTCTGCTGCTGGATTTTCTCTCACTTCCTGTGTGGTAAAACTGTTGTCATTAGGAGAGGAAGTGAAGAAAAATCTCTCTTAAAACAAACAAAAAAAAAAAAAAACTGAAAGGAGTTCCAATCCTTCCTCACAATATTCAAACAATAACAGAAAAATGCTTCGGCCAGACAAGCACTTTATTTCCATTATCAGCGATTATCGTTATCGCTGTGGTTGATCAAAAATATTGCAGATTGCGTAAAAAAAAAGAAAGAGAAGCGTCCAACGGTCTTCATTATCTGTGTGATAACAGACTCCGCATTTTCTACGATTATTCGCTGCACGCTGAATTCCAAATCCAAATAAACCGCCTCATATACTATATACTCCTCACCGCCCAACCCCCCTCCTCCCCCACCCGTCCCAGCCATTCATCCTATAATAAATACGGGAAAAAATTCTGCCCTACAGTGTCCAAAAAACTGGAAGGAGCGGCTCGTGTAATGACCCGCCAATCAGAAATGTGCAAGAAATCAATCGACTCAATCCAACGAATATAAAACCAAAACCTGCAGAAACTTATCACCAAAAAAAAAAAAATCACAATGTAACAAACAAAGGAGGAAAAACATCCGCAAAAATAACAAAATATCTTCCAGACAAACCAATCCAGAGGATACATTGTTAGATTATACACTATTATATTATGTTGCATTATATAATGATATTATGCTGCATGTTATTATGTTGTGTTTTATTGTTACATTTGTTTCCTTTGTTGGGACTTGTACATGAAAACATTACCACATCGTCACCCTGAGAATTCTTACACTCTGATTCTTGGTGATATTTTCCTTCAGGATTTTGGATTGTAAACCCGAAAAAAAAAAAAAAAAAAACATCCTGTATTATTATTATTATTATACGAGATTTATATAGCGCCAACAGTTTACTCAGCGCTTTACAATGTATAAGGGGGACAACACAATTACAGTACAATACAGAAGGTACAGGAGGGCCCGGCTCGTAGAGCTTACATTCTAAAAGGGAGGGGGTGGTGGTACAAAAGGTAATAGCTGCAAAGAATGATTTGATGGGGGTGGCTCAGGGACAGTTATGTGGGTGTGGGGTAGGCTTCCCTGAATAAATGAGTTTTCAAGGATCTCCTAAAGGTGGACAGGGTAGGGGCTGATCGGACATACTGGGGCAGGGAATTCCAGAGGATGGGAGAGGCTCTGGAGAAGTCCTTGCATCGCATATTAACTCATTATAAAATACTTACCTTACATCGAAGCTGTTGCAGCAATCCCAGTACACCACTGTGACCAGTGTCTTGTCAAATACAGTCCCCTATCATATAGTGTCCTCCCTGTATTGCGCAGGCGCAGTACGGAGGACAAACGAGACGCCGAAAGTCTCCGAAGTTTAACAGCTGATCATCAGCTGTACACGGTGCCTGCGCTTTTATTCTCACCCTATGTCCAGGTTCATTCCCTACTATCCAAGTGGACATAGAGTGAGAATATATAGTTGCCGAGCGCAGCGAGGCCGTGCCCGAAGCGCGGCGAGCAAAGCGAGCCCGCAAGGGGCCCTCTTACACAGCCATCGCTAAGAACTGCCGAAGCGCCGTGTACAGCTGATGGTCAGCTGATCAACTTCGGACATTTTCGGCATCTCCTTCTGCTCCGTACTGCGCAAACGCTGCGCCTGCGCAGTACGGAGCGGACACTATCCGATAGGAGGAAAGTATATGGCAGAACACCGGCAACATGTCTCCCGGAGTTATTTCCAGCGCTGTGATTGCCAGAGCCGCGATGATGTCACTCCCGCGCGGGAGCCACCAGTTACGGTAAGCTGCTGAAGAACGAGCGAGCCGTTTCCTAAGTGCGCATGCGCCGATGACATTGGCTCAAGCGTATATGGTAAATATCTCCTAAACCGTGTATTCATCTTATTAGAGGTTAACCTCATTATAGGCCTTATTATAGGCTTACCTTGTAGGTACAAGTAGGTGTAAAGGATTTATAATCACTTTAAAGGGGTTGTAAAGGTTCCTTTTTTAAAAAAAAAGAAAAACCAAACATGTCATACTTACCTCCACTGTGCAGCTAGTTTCGCACAGAGTGGCCCCGATTCTCCTCTTCTGGGGTCCCTCGGCGGCTGTCTCGGCTCCTCCCTGCATCAGCTACCCCCCCATTCTGAGAAGCGCTCTCCCAAGGTTATCTTGCGGGCGCGCTCCTGTTATACAGTGATACAGTCGGCCCCAGCGCGCCGCGTCATTGATTTGATTGACAGCAGCGGGAGCCAATGGCTGCGCTGCTATCAATCGTCCAATGAATGAGCCGAGAAGCCCGGTTGAGAAGCCAGCGTGTTCACGGCGCGGGACTTTCGAGGGCTCAGGTAAGTAAACGGGGGGCTGGGGGGCCGCTAATCGTCGGATGTTTTTTCACCTTCATGCAGAGAATGCCTTTACAACCCCTTTAAGGGCTGGTTCACCTTAGACTCGCTGCAAATCCACACTGCATCTAAACTGCAAACCGGATTTTTATTTCATTGCTATGCTGATAAGATCTATACAATTGTTTGCATTCTGATGGAATGCACAATGATTGGCTAGTAAAATCAAAGACTTAGCTGAGGCTCACATTGAGGGCGGGTTTGAAATCGTGTGATTTCAGCTGAACTCGCACAATTTCAAACAGGCACTGCAGTCCGACTTCGGGGGGCAATTTGACAGACGTCTGTGCGGGTTCCTGCACAGATGTCTATTCAAATCTCCTCCAAAGTCACCAAAAGTAGTACAGGAACTACTTTTAGGAATTGGTGCAGCACCGCAAAGCCAGCGTCGCACCGATTCAGACGGTGCCGTTGACATGTCAAATCACCTTGATGTGAACGTGAGCTGAGAACTGAGACTACTAATCACTCAGTTCTCAGTGGTATGTAGGCAGAGAGTGGTGACTGTAAGCCTCTGTCTCTCTGCTCTCCCCCGCTCTCAGCGTTGGCCTGTGGGGGGGGCGGGAGCGGCTGGCTCAGGCTCTCAACAAGGCTGATCCAGGTGCCGGTCCAGGCTCCCGGGTGGATCCCGACAATATGGTGGCAATCTTTCCCCAGCCTGGACCGGCTCTGTGATGTCACCTCGCTGTCTGCTGACTCCAGAACGATCGGCATTCCTGCAATCCACCAGCCAGGTGAGCTTTCCCTGTACTTCTCCTTTAAGCTGGCCACACATGGAGTGGATTTCAGTGGTTTCCTGCCGGTGTTCTGCCGAGAAAGTTCCCCTCGGCGTATAAGTTCCCCCCTCTACTGCGCCTGCGCAGTAGGTATCGGCGGAAATAGCCGAAGCAGAACAGCTGAAAATCAGCTGTACACGGCGCCTGTAAGATTGCCCCTCGCAGGCTCGCTTCGCTCGCAACGCTTCGCTCGCCATGCTTCGGGCACGGCCTCGCTGCGCTCGGCACTTTTAGATTCCCCCTCTAGGTCCACTTGGATGGTAGGGAAGGAACCTGGACCCAGAGCGCAGGCGCCGTGTACAGCTGATTGAAGCATTTGAGCTTTGGCTATCTCCGGCGGCTGAGAGTAGTATGTACTGCGCAGGCGCTGCGCCTGCGCAGTACAGGGGGGGAACTTATCCGCCGATGGAACATTCTCGGCAAGACACCGGATCTCCTTTGATGTAGAAATGGGCGGACGATTGTCCTATCAGATGCAGCCACTGTTGGGGTACTCTGACAGCCACAGCTGAGACATTCAGGGGAAGGAGGAAACGATAGAAATCTTAGACGACATTCACACCGGGGTTTAGCTGCTGATTCTGACAGGTGGGAGAGACTAGCTGCAGCCACTGACAGCCTGTCATTGAGGTGTCCAGACTCGGCGGCTGCATCCAACTGCTCACACCTGTCAGAATCAGCAGCTAAACACCGGTGTGAATGTCGCCTTCTAGAAACATCTTCCTGTGTGCCTGCAGGAGCTTCCGGGAGGAGAGGAGGGAAGCCGGTAGCGCTGTGGGGGGGGGGGCACAGGGGGACCTAGAGAGCAAATTGAAGGGGCGCATGTGCTAGAACCAATCTCCCTGCATTGCAGCCGGAGGAAGGGAAAGGAAGAGAGGCCGACAGCGCTGCAGGGGGAGGCAGAAGAGGATCGGTGTCTGCAATAGGACAGTACAGCCGGCACTCAGCAGGTGCCTGGGCCCCCCTTTTGAACTGAAGGGGCCCGGGCCCACTACAGGAGGGCTGGCTGCACTGCCTTATCAGCGGCCCTGGCAAGGGGTGTTGGTTTTTACCAAAAAAAATGCATTTTCCAGTTTCTTTTATTTTTCTTTTCCAACTTCTTTTTATTGAGGTTTTTTATAAGTACATAAAACAGAGTGAATTAAACCCAATTCCAGAAATGTCATATATTGCAGCTTACCTATCATTAGATGTGGCGGCTGCATTTGTTTTATTTTTTTCAGGCTTTTCTTTTAGGCTTTTTCCCCTCTGTTTTCCCTGGTGATCTGGCCTATAACAAAACTCTTGTATCAGAGCACCTCCACTCTGGAGGAAGGAGCACAGAGGGCACAGCAGACGGCATCATTGTCAGTCTAGGGGAAGGGGATTTAAATACACTAACAAATACAGACAGGTGAGTGCACAGAGAGGTGTGACATCAGAGCAGACAGGTGAGTGCACAGAGAGGTGTGACATCAGAACAGACAGGTGAGTGCACAGAGAGGTGTGACATCAGAACAGACAGGTGAGTGCACAGAGAGGTGTGACATCAGAGCAGACAGGTGAGTGCACAGAGAGGTGTGACATCGGAGCAGACAGGTGAGTGCACAGAGAGGTGTGACATCAGAGCAGACAGGTGAGTGCATAGAGAGGTGTGACATCAGAGCAGACAGGTGAGTGCACAGAGAGGTGTGACATTGGAGCAGACAGGTGAGTGCACAGAGAGGTGTGACATCGGAGCAGACAGGTGAGTGCACAGAGAGGTGTGACATTGGAGCAGACAGGTGAGTGCACAGAGAGGTGTGACATCAGAGCAGACAGGTGAGTGCACAGAGAGGTGTGACATCAGAGCAGACAGGTGAGTGCACAGAGAGGTGTGACATTGGAGCAGACAGGTGAGTGCACAGAGAGGTGTGACATCAGAGCAGACAGGTGAGTGCACAGAGAGGTGTGACATCAGAGCAGACAGGTGAGTGCACAGAGAGGTGTGACATTGGAGCAGACAGGTGAGTGCACAGAGAGGTGTGACATCGGAGCAGACAGGTGAGTGCACAGAGAGGTGTGACATCGGAGCAGACAGGTGAGTGCACAGAGAGGTGTGACATTGGAGCAGACAGGTGAGTGCACAGAGAGGTGTGATGTCGGAGCAGACAGGTGAGTGCACAGAGAGGTGTGACATCGGAGCAGACAGGTGAGTTCACAGAGGTGTGTGACATCGGAGCAGACAGTAAGTGCACAGAGAGGTGTGACATCAGAACAGACAGGTAAGTGCACAGAGAGGTGTGACATCGGAGCAGACAGGTGAGTGCACAGAGAGGTGTGACTTCGGAGCAGACAGGTGAGTGCACAGAGAGGTGTGACTTCGGAGCAGACAGGTGAGTGCACAGAGATGTGTGACATCGGAGCAGATAGGTGAGTGCACAGAGAGGTGTGACATCAGAGCAGACAGGTGAGTGCACAGAGAGATGTGACATCAGAGCAGACAGGTGAGTGCACAGAGAGGTGTGACATCGGAGCAGACAGGTGAGCGCACAGAGAGGTGTGACGTCGGAGCAGACAGGTGAGTGCACAGAGAGGTGTGACATCGGAGCAGACAGGTGAGTGCACAGAGAGGTGTGACATTGGAGCAGACAGGTGAGTGCACAGAGAGGTGTGTGACATCGGAGCAGACAGGTAAGTGCACAGAGATGTGTGACATAGGAGCAGACAGGTGAGTTCACAGAGGTGTGTGACATCGGAGCAGACAGGTAAGTGCACAGAGAGGTGTGACATCAGAACAGACAGGTGAGTGCACAGAGAGGTGTGACATCGGAGCAGACAGGTGAGTGCACAGAGAGGTGTGACTTCGGAGCAGACAGGTGAGTGCACAGAGAGGTGTGACATCGGAGCAGACAGGTGAGTGCACAGAGATGTGTGACATCGGAGCAGATAGGTGAGTGCACAGAGAGGTGTGACATCAGAGCAGACAGGTGAGTGCACAGAGAGGTGTGACATCAGAGCAGACAGGTGAGTGCACAGAGAGGTGTGACATCGGAGCAGACAGGTGAGTGCACAGAGAGGTGTGACTTCGGAGCAGACAGGTGAGTGCACAGAGAGGTGTGACTTCGGAGCAGACAGGTGAGTGCACAGAGAGGTGTGACATCGGAGCAGACAGGTGAGTGCACAGAGATGTGTGACATCGGAGCAGATAGGTGAGTGCACAGAGAGGTGTGACATCAGAGCAGACAGGTGAGTGCACAGAGAGGTGTGACATCAGAGCAGACAGGTGAGTGCACAGAGAGGTGTGACATCGGAGCAGACAGGTGAGTGCACAGAGAGGTGTGACTTCGGAGCAGACAGGTGAGTGCACAGAGAGGTGTGACTTCGGAGCAGACAGGTGAGTGCACAGAGATGTGTGACATCGGAGCAGACAGGTGAGTGCACAGAGAGGTGTGACATCGGAGCAGACAGGTGAGTGCACAGAGAAGTGTGACATCAGAGCAGACAGGTGAGTGCACAGAGAGGTGTGACATCAGAGCAGACAGGTGAGTGCACAGAGAGATGTGACATTGGAGCAGACAGGTGAGTGCACAGAGAGGTGTGACATCAGAACAGACAGGTGAGTGCACAGAGAGGTGTGACATTGGAGCAGACAGGTGAGTGCACAGAGAGGTGTGACATCAGAGCAGACAGGTGAGTGCACAGAGAGGTGTGACTTCGGAGCAGACAGGTGAGTGCACAGAGAGGTGTGACATCGGAGCAGACAGGTGAGTGCACAGAGAGGTGTGACATCAGAGCAGACAGGTGAGTGCACAGAGAGGTGTGACTTCGGAGCAGACAGGTGAGTGCACAGAGAGGTGTGACATCAGAGCAGACAGGTGAGTGCACAGAGAGGTGTGACTTCGGAGCAGACAGGTAAGTGCACAGAGAGGTGTGTGACATCAGAGCAGACAGGTGAGTGCACAGAGAGGTGTGACATCGGAGCAGACAGGTGAGTGCACAGAGAGGTGTGACATCGGAGCAGACAGGTGAGTGCACAGAGATGTGTGACATCGGAGCAGATAGGTGAGTGCACAGAGAGGTGTGACATCAGAGCAGACAGGTGAGTGCACAGAGAGGTGTGACATCAGAGCAGACAGGTGAGTGCACAGAGAGGTGTGACATCGGAGCAGACAGGTGAGTGCACAGAGAGGTGTGACTTCGGAGCAGACAGGTGAGTGCACAGAGATACAGAGATGTGTGACATCGGAGCAGATAGGTGAGTGCACAGAGAGGTGTGACATCAGAGCAGACAGGTGAGTGCACAGAGAGGTGTGACATCAGAGCAGACAGGTGAGTGCACAGAGAGGTGTGACATCGGAGCAGACAGGTGAGTGCACAGAGAGGTGTGACTTCGGAGCAGACAGGTGAGTGCACAGAGAGGTGTGACTTCGGAGCAGACAGGTGAGTGCACAGAGATGTGTGACATCGGAGCAGACAGGTGAGTGCACAGAGAGGTGTGACATCGGAGCAGACAGGTGAGTGCACAGAGAAGTGTGACATCAGAGCAGACAGGTGAGTGCACAGAGAGGTGTGACATCAGAGCAGACAGGTGAGTGCACAGAGAGATGTGACATTGGAGCAGACAGGTGAGTGCACAGAGAGGTGTGACATCAGAACAGACAGGTGAGTGCACAGAGAGGTGTGACATTGGAGCAGACAGGTGAGTGCACAGAGAGGTGTGACATCAGAGCAGACAGGTGAGTGCACAGAGAGGTGTGACTTCGGAGCAGACAGGTGAGTGCACAGAGAGGTGTGACATCGGAGCAGACAGGTGAGTGCACAGAGAGGTGTGACATCAGAGCAGACAGGTGAGTGCACAGAGAGGTGTGACTTCGGAGCAGACAGGTGAGTGCACAGAGAGGTGTGACATCAGAGCAGACAGGTGAGTGCACAGAGAGGTGTGACTTCGGAGCAGACAGGTAAGTGCACAGAGAGGTGTGTGACATCAGAGCAGACAGGTGAGTGCACAGAGAGGTGTGACATCGGAGCAGACAGGTGAGTGCACAGAGAGGTGTGACATCGGAGCAGACAGGTGAGTGCACAGAGAGGTGTGACATCAGAGCAGACAGGTGAGTGCACAGAGAGGTGTGACATCGGAGCAGACAGGTGAGTGCACAGAGAGGTGTGACTTCGGAGCAGACAGGTGAGTGCACAGAGAGGTGTGACATCAGAGCAGACAGGTGAGTGCACAGAGAGGTGTGACTTCGGAGCAGACAGGTGAGTGCACAGAGAGGTGTGACATCGGAGCAGACAGGTGAGTGCACAGAGAGGTGTGACTTCGGAGCAGACAGGTGAGTGCACAGAGAGATGTGACATCGGAGCAGACAGGTGAGTGCACAGAGAGGTGTGAGTTCGGAGCAGACAGGTGAGTGCACAGAGAGGTGTGACATCGGAGCAGACAGGTGAGTGCACAGAGAGGTGTGACATCAGAACAGACAGGTGAGTGCACAGAGAGGTGTGACATCGGAGCAGACAGGTGAGTGCACAGAGAGGTGTGACTTCGGAGCAGACAGGTGAGTGCACAGAGAGGTGTGACTTCGGAGCAGACAGGTGAGTGCACAAAGAGGTGTGACATCAGAACAGACAGGTGAGTGCACAGAGAGGTGTGACATCGGAGCAGACAGGTGAGTGCACAGAGAGGTGTGACATCGGAGCAGACAGGTGAGTGCACAGAGAGGTGTGACATCAGAGCAGACAGGTGAGTGCACAGAGAGGTGTGACATTAAAGCAGACAGGTAAGTGCACAGAGAGGTGTGACTTCGGAGCAGACAGGTGAGTGCACAGAGAGGTGTGACATCAGAGCAGACAGGTGAGTGCACAGAGAGGTGTGACTTCGGAGCAGACAGGTGAGTGCACAGAGAGGTGTGACATCAGAACAGACAGGTGAGTGCACAGAGAGGTGTGACATCAGAGCAGACAGGTGAGTGCACAGAGAGGTGTGACTTCGGAGCAGACAGGTAAGTGCACAGAGAGGTGTGTGACATCGGAGCAGACAGGTGAGTGCACAGAGAGGTGTGACATCAGAGCAGACAGGTGAGTGCATAGAGAGGTGTGAGATCGGAGCAGACAGGTGAGTGCACAGAGAGGTGTGACATCGGAGCAGACAGGTGAGTGCACAGAGAGGTGTGACATCGGAGCAGACAGGTGAGTGCACAGAGAGGTGTGACATCGGAGCAGACAGGTGAGTGCATAGAGAGGTGTGAGATCGGAGCAGACAGGTGAGTGCACAGAGAGGTGTGACATCGGAGCAGACAGGTGAGTGCACAGAGAGGTGTGACTTCGGAGCAGACAGGTGAGTGCACAGAGAGGTGTGACATCAGAGCAGACAGGTGAGTGCACAGAGAGGTGTGACTTCGGAGCAGACAGGTGAGTGCACAGAGAGGTGTGACATCGGAGCAGACAGGTGAGTGCACAGAGAGGTGTGACATCAGAGCAGACAGGTGAGTGCACAGAGAGGTGTGACATCAAAGCAGACAGGTGAGTGCACAGAGAGGTGTGACATCAGAGCAGACAGGTGAGTGCACAGAGAGGTGTGACTTCGGAGCAGACAGGTGAGTGCACAGAGAGGTGTGACATCGGAGCAGACAGGTGAGTGCACAGAGAGGTGTGACATCAGAGCAGACAGGTGAGTGCACAGAGAGGTGTGACTTCGGAGCAGACAGGTGAGTGCACAGAGAGGTGTGACATCAGAGCAGACAGGTGAGTGCACAGAGAGGTGTGACTTCGGAGCAGACAGGTAAGTGCACAGAGAGGTGTGTGACATCAGAGCAGACAGGTGAGTGCACAGAGAGGTGTGACATCGGAGCAGACAGGTGAGTGCACAGAGAGGTGTGACATCGGAGCAGACAGGTGAGTGCACAGAGAGGTGTGACATCAGAGCAGACAGGTGAGTGCACAGAGAGGTGTGACATCGGAGCAGACAGGTGAGTGCACAGAGAGGTGTGACTTCGGAGCAGACAGGTGAGTGCACAGAGAGGTGTGACATCAGAGCAGACAGGTGAGTGCACAGAGAGGTGTGACTTCGGAGCAGACAGGTGAGTGCACAGAGAGGTGTGACATCGGAGCAGACAGGTGAGTGCACAGAGAGGTGTGACATCAGAGCAGACAGGTGAGTGCACAGAGGTGTGACATCGGAGCAGACAGGTGAGTGCACAGAGAGGTGTGACATCGGAGCAGACAGGTGAGTGCACAGAGAGGTGTGACTTCGGAGCAGACAGGTGAGTGCACAGAGAGGTGTGACTTCGGAGCAGACAGGTGAGTGCACAGAGAGGTGTGACATCAGAGCAGACAGGTGAGTGCACAGAGAGGTGTGACTTCGGAGCAGACAGGTGAGTGCACAGAGAGGTGTGACATCGGAGCAGACAGGTGAGTGCACAGAGAGGTGTGACATCAGAGCAGACAGGTGAGTGCACAGAGAGGTGTGACATCAAAGCAGACAGGTGAGTGCACAGAGAGGTGTGACATCAGAGCAGACAGGTGAGTGCACAGAGAGGTGTGACTTCGGAGCAGACAGGTGAGTGCACAGAGAGGTGTGACATCGGAGCAGACAGGTGAGTGCACAGAGAGGTGTGACATCAGAGCAGACAGGTGAGTGCACAGAGAGGTGTGACTTCGGAGCAGACAGGTGAGTGCACAGAGAGGTGTGACATCAGAGCAGACAGGTGAGTGCACAGAGAGGTGTGACTTCGGAGCAGACAGGTAAGTGCACAGAGAGGTGTGTGACATCAGAGCAGACAGGTGAGTGCACAGAGAGGTGTGACATCGGAGCAGACAGGTGAGTGCACAGAGAGGTGTGACATCGGAGCAGACAGGTGAGTGCACAGAGAGGTGTGACATCAGAGCAGACAGGTGAGTGCACAGAGAGGTGTGACATCGGAGCAGACAGGTGAGTGCACAGAGAGGTGTGACTTCGGAGCAGACAGGTGAGTGCACAGAGAGGTGTGACATCAGAGCAGACAGGTGAGTGCACAGAGAGGTGTGACTTCGGAGCAGACAGGTGAGTGCACAGAGAGGTGTGACATCAGAGCAGACAGGTGAGTGCACAGAGAGGTGTGACATCAGAGCAGACAGGTGAGTGCACAGAGAGGTGTGACATCAGAGCAGACAGGTGAGTGCACAGAGAGGTGTGACTTCGGAGCAGACAGGTGAGTGCACAGAGAGGTGTGACTTCGGAGCAGACAGGTGAGTGCACAGAGAGGTGTGACATCGGAGCAGACAGGTGAGTGCACAGAGAGGTGTGACATCAGAGCAGACAGGTGAGTGCACAGAGGTGTGACATCGGAGCAGACAGGTGAGTGCACAGAGAGGTGTGACATCGGAGCAGACAGGTGAGTGCACAGAGAGGTGTGACATCGGAGCAGACAGGTGAGTGCACAGAGAGGTGTGACTTCGGAGCAGACAGGTGAGTGCACAGAGAGGTGTGAGTTCGGAGCAGACAGGTGAGTGCACCGCTCCCGGCCCCTGACGGCACCTTCATAGTGATGACTACATTTATGTCATGACACAGGGACCGGGGTGAGACACCACAAAGGAATCCTTCGAATGAATTTAATAAAATGCTTTTGCTTTTGGCGTTTTTAGACCTAATGGTAGTTTAAATAAGGTGCAAGGTTTATGTCAACATTTTATGGGAGATGTTTTACTTGCCAAAGGATTTGCATTTCTGTCCATTCAGTCCTGAGATTTACACAGCTCTGCCTCAAAATTTTTGTTTTGGTACAGGTTTTTTTTGTGTCCCATTAGGGAGATTTCTCTTCACTTCCTGTCCCAGAGACACAACAGGAAATAAGAAGAGATCTCTTCAAAGCAAGGGGATATTCCTTCTTAAGCTAGGTGGCATGTTCCTTACTTTCTCTGTATAAGTTTAAAGCAGGGGTCCCCAACCACCGGGCCTGGCCTCTCTGCAGTCGGGCTGCGGGGGACGGCCTGGCTCTGTGCTAAATGGACCAGTGCTGCCACCAATGCTGTGACAATCCACATCTGGTGGCACTGGCAGGCGACGTGGAAAGTGACATCCTCATCTGGTGGCAGGCGACATCCTCATCTGGTGGCAGGTGACGTGGCAAGTGACATCCTCATCTGGTGGCAAGTGACATCCTCATCTAGTGGTAGGGGACGTGGCAAGTGACATCCTCATCTGGTGGCAGGTGACATCCTCATCTAGTGGTAGGGGACGTGGCAAGTGACATCCTCATCTGGTGGCAGGTGACATCCTCATCTAGTGGTAGGGGACGTGGCAAGTGACATCCTCATCTGGTGGCAAGTGACATCCTCATCTAGTGGTAGGGGACGTGGCAAGTGACATCCTCATCTGGTGGCAGGTGACATCCTCATCTAGTGGTAGGGGATGTGGCAAGTGACATCCTCATCTGGTGGCAGGTGACGTGGCAAGTGACATCCTCATCTGGTGGCAAGTGACATCCTCATCTAGTGGTAGGGAATGTGGCAAGCGACATCCTCATCTGGTGGCAGGTGACGTGGCAAGTGACATCCTCATCTGGTGGCAAGTGACATCCTCATCTGGTGGCAAGTGACATCCTCATCTGGTGGCAGGCAACGTGGCAAGTGACATCCTCATCTGTTGGCAGACGACAGAGCAAGTGACATACTCATCTGGGGCTTGCGATGGGGCAAGTGACATCCTCATCTGGGGCAGGCGACGTGGCAAGTGACATCCTCATCTGGGGCAGGCGACGGGGCAAGTGACATCCTCATCTGGTGGCAGGAACAAAATTAATAACCCCCTCAATTGGGACTTTAAATAGACCACCCACTCAAAAATGTCTAAAAAGTATTCTTTAATAATGTAGAATAAAATGCATATAAAAAACACATATGACAAAGATGCACAACATGTGCTACATGAAAAATCAACCAATTAATGAGTTCCTCAGGGGCCGAGGGTTCAACAAGTTTTTTAACATTCAAATAAATTCCAGTGTGATGATTCCATGTCACAAATAGGCACTAGGGACCAATGAGTCCACATTGGCACTACATAACTCGCCACCTATGAGTGTTGTAAGTATTGGGTACGTTCTCAGGGTGCACAATATATGCAATGTCTATCAAGAAGTGACCCTATGGTTCACTTCAGTTGGGTGGGACAAAACAGCTGATTGAGGAAAGTGCTGTTAGGCTGAATAGCCCAGGAAACAATGTCCCAGCGTTCCACCTCTGAAGAGACCTACAGGTATGACGGTATGCCTCATGCATTCATCCAACGACTATACACCGCACACCATACTGTCATAAGGGGATGGGACCACCATGCTCTATATGATATGATGGGAGCCTTCATTTTCTCCATCTGGTGGCAGGCGACGTGGCAAATGACATCCTCATCTGGTGGCAAGTGACATCCTCATCTGGTGTCAGAAGACATGGCAAGTGACATCCTCATCTGGTGTCAGAAGACATGGCAAGTGACATCCTAATCTGTTGGCAGGCGACGTGGCAAGTGACATCCTCATCTGGGGCAGGCGACGTGGCAAGTGACATCCTCATCTGGGGCAGGCGACGGGGCAAGTGACATCCTCATCTGGTGGCAAGTGACATCCTCATCTGGTGGCAGGCGACGTGGCAAATGACATCCTCATCTGGTGGCAGGCGGTGTGGCAAGTGACAACCTCATCTGGGGCCGACGACGTGGCAAATGACATCCTCATCTGGTGGCAGGCGCCGTGGCAAGTGAAATCTTCATCTGGTGGCAGGTGACGTAGCAAGTGACATCTCTTCTGGTGGCAGGTGACGTGGCAAGTGACATCCTCATCTGGTGGCAGGCGACATCCCATCTGGTGGCAGGTGACGTGGCAAGTGACACACTCAGGGCTCCCACTGATTCTGCACTATGATGAATTGCGTTTCAATCATCCTGACACCATACAACCATGGTGCCGGAATGATTGAAGCACCAACACCAGCCATTGCCCTGACAAATTGCCCGCAAAAAATTGCTTAAACCCCTCCCCCCCCCGGGCCTTGCCACAATTTTCTTCCACGAAGCTAGTGCCCGGTGCTGAAATGGTTGGGGACCGCTGGTTTAAATGACATGATTGTTCGCTTTTAAACAATCTGTAAACAGAGGTTGACCATGACCACGCCCCTGCGGGTTCTCAATCAGATGAGGGAATAAAATATTCATATCCCGGCAGCTGAAAGTTCTTTAATAAATTCTGCAGGAGAAGAGACCACACAAGTAAGACCACCAGACCGGCCAGGGAGGTTCCATATACAAACCAAAGACTTGCAAGGCTTCCAATACCCCGGCTGGACATTGTCCCTGTAGTGGCAAAAACTGTTCAACCAATCACAGAGACTCTGATACCAAACCAGCACAGAGCCCCTCCCCCTGTCCCAAATTATTAGGAAGATCTGCAGTGTGACCTCTGACCCTGATGTTGGGGCTTCCCGTGTCTCTTATGGTCAGATGTGAGATGAAGAACTGAACCCGTCTGATTTCATGTGCTACAAGTCAGAGGATGAACATGGCAGCCAGGCGAGGAGCATTGTCAGTGGGGGGGTCATCCGTGTATTCAGGTGTCCTGTAGGCCAGGTTACCCCTCTGTAATCCTCCGCTGACTGCGGGGGTTGTGTCAGGATATAAATCGGATTCTGGGAAGTTGGTATTCCTGTGGTCTACATAGCTCGGAGTTTTTGGAATTTTGCTCCTAAACGAGTTTTGCTAAACATGAAAAATCTTCTACAACTTGTTTGGCGTTCCTGGCTCCGGCAGTGCGGCGATGTAATGTGCTGTGGGGAGGTCACCAAGGAGGAGAAATCCAGAAAAAAAAAAGAAGCCCTAAAATAACAGCCATGAAAAGTCCTCCAGGATGGAGTCTTCCTACCGATGGAACGCCGATGGCGGCAAGAAAGTGAACCCAAACTGAAGCGTCACTAACAATAAATAACGCCATTTTCACCTTTCTTCTTCAAAGTCTGCGCTAAATAGAGCGACTTCTGCGATCCAGAAATCGTGTACAAGAAAGTCGCACCATTCACACAAATTATATCCAGAGGGTTCCTAATATGTATCAATGTCAGTTTGTATTTGTTGCCATTCATGGGATGATTGTAACATTTCCTGACGGTTAATCCTAAGAGGAAATTGCCTTAAGAACATTCGACCAGAGGAGGAAATAATATGAGGGAGACCTCACTCTGCACTGGGTACAAAGTGTATGGAGAATCCTCACCACTGACAGTGCAATCCATCCCATACTGATATACAGAATGGATACAAAGTTACAGAGAGTGATTTGATATACAGAATGAGTACAATGTTGCAGAGCGGTGGTGGACCGTACATAGGGGGCGCATGGGCGCTGCCCCCCTATCCATACATCCGGTCCCCTAATCTACATGCTGGGCGCCGAACGCATGGATTCCAATCAGGGTTTTTTTTTAAGTATGTGATTAGAGCCTGAGCCTCTAATAGGCTTCAAAAAAGGGTGGGCTCGGGGCTCGGGGCACATAGCACTGGTGGAGGGTGGATTGTTTGCTGCCCCCCCCAAAAAAAAAAAAACAGTCGCCACTGTCACAGAGAGTGAACTGATATACAGAATGGATACAATGTTGCAGAGCATTGGCTGCCCATCCATAGGGGGCACATGGACACCGCCCCCCCCATCCATGCGTCTGGCCCCCTAATCTACATGTGGGGCGCTGGATGCATGGATTCCAATCAGGGGTTTTTTTTTTTTTGCAAAAAATGTTGCAGAGAGTGAACTGATATACAGAATGGATACAATGTTGCAGAGAGTGAACTGATATACAGAACAGATACAATGTTGCAGAGAGTGAACTGATATACAGAATGGATACAATGTTGCAGAGAGTGAACTGATATACAGAACTGATACTATGTGCAGAGAGTGAACTGATATACAGAACTGATACTATGTGCAGAGAGTGAACTGATATACAGAACTGATACTATGTGCAGAGAGTGAACTGATATACAGAACTGATACTATGTGCAGAGAGTGAACTGATATATAGAATGGATACAATGTTGCAGAGAGTGAACTGATACACAGAATGGATACAATGTTGCAGAGAGTGAACTGATATACAGAACTGATTCAATGTTGCAGAGAGTGAACTGATATACAGAACTGATACGATGTTGAAGAGAGTGAACTGATATACAGAACTGATACAATGTTGCAGAGAGTGAACTGATATACAGAACGGATACAATGTTGAAGAGAGTGAACTGATATACAGAATGGATACAATGTTGCAGAGAGTGATCTGATATACAGAACTGATATGATGTTGTAGAGAGTGAACTGATATACAGAATGGATAGAATGTTGCAGAGAGTGAACTGATATACAGAATGGATACAATGTTGCAGAGAGTGAACTGATATACAGAACTGATACTATGTGCAGAGAGTGAACTGATATACAGAACGGATACAATGTTGCAGAGAGTGAACTGATATACAGAATGGATACAATGTTGAAGAGAGTGAACTGATATACAGAACTGATACTATGTGCAAAGAGTGAACTGATATACAGAACTGATACTATGTGCAAAGAGTGAACTGATATACATAATGGATACAATGTTGAAGAGAGCGAACTGATATACAGAACTGATACAATGTTGCAGAGAGTGAACTGATATACAGAACTGATACAATGTTGCAGAGAGTGAACTGATATACCGAACGGATACAATGTTGCAGAGAGTGAACTGATATACAGAACGGATACAATGTTGCAGAGAGTGAACTGATATACAGAATGGATACAATGTTGAAGAGAGTGAACTGATATACAGAATGGATACAATGTTGCAGAGAGTGAACTGATATACAGAACGGATACAATGTTGCAGAGAGTGAACTGATATACAGAACGGATACAATGTTGCAGAGAGTGAACTGATATACAGAATGGATACAATGTTGAAGAGAGTGAACTGATATACAGAATGGATACAATGTTGCAGAGAGTGAACTGATATACAGAATGGATACAATGTTGAAGAGAGTGAACTGATATACAGAATGGATACAATGTTGCAGAGAGTGAACTGATATACAGAATGGATACAATGTTGCAGAGAGTGAACTGATATACAGAATGGATTCAATGTTGCAGAGAGTGAACTGATATACAGAATGGATAGAATGTTGCAGAGAGTGAACTGATATACAGAATGGATACAATGTTGAAGAGAGTGAACTGATATACAGAATGGATACAATGTTGCAGAGAGTGAACTGATATACAGAACTGATACAATGTTGCAGAGAGTGAACTGATATACAGAACTGATACAATGTTGCAGAGAGTGAACTGATATACAGAACGGATACTTTATTGCAAAGAGAACTCTGTTGTTGACAAGAAACAGATATTCAAAGTAAACAATGGAGTCTCCCTCACATGATTTCCTCTTCTGGACAAAAGCCCTTAAAGAGGAACTTCAGTCTGCTTAACCCCCCAAAAATACAAAAATCCCGAACACTTGTACTTGTCTTAAAATATATATAAATGAAAATCCTTAGCAGACCATGGGGTCCAGCATTGTTTTGGTAGAAGTAAATGTTCTCCCCCATATTCTCCAGCGCCGCCATCTTTATTGGAGATCCAGCGCATGCGCAGACACGCCATGAATCTCTGCTATCTCTAAGGTACCTGGCAGACACCCCATTGGCATTTCCTCACATGTTCCAGTTCCCCTAGGGGGGTCTCTGTCAGTTCTCCAGGGTAGCTACGCGTTTCTGCCAGTTCACACGCCCCCTGTGGGGCACCAAGTTACATGGACCTTGAAGAATTGATATGTAAAAAGTAATAAATCCACAAGTGATTTTTTTTTTCATCATTACTTTGTCTTTATTCCGGCCTTTCAGAGGAACACGTTTTAAAATTCAGAGGTTGGATGGAGGCTTCCTGCAGAATAAAACTTCTACTAACTAAATATTGCAAACTTTTAGCACTTGTCACCCATGTAACATATATGTTTGGTGGCAAAGGCATCATGGGCGGCCGAGGTCCACCCACTGCCCGCCCCCAGCACAGTGACCTCATAGACAGCAGGACCGCCTCCCGATCATGTGACCAATGTGACAGACAATCACAGTGGCCAAGTAACCAGGAAATTCTTCCCACCCCCCAACACCTTGTTAAAGGGATGCCGGGGCTGGGGGTGAGAAGGGGTTATAGAGGTCTAAACATCCAACCAAAAAGAGGGACACATGAGTAGAAAAGAGGACACAGAGGCATTGTGCTCCAGAAGAGGAAAAGTCCCTCTAAATCCGGGACAGCTGGGAGCTTTGCCTGAGGTCCGGACCTTCCTTTTCGGGGCTGGAGGAAGTATACATGGAATACAAATGGGAGTTTGTCTTCTGTGGTGGCACATTGGTGACCACACTGCTGCCCCCAATAAAAAAATGTACAGAAGTTTCAGAGAGGGGACCCCCAGATTCTGTAAAGGGAGTGGTTTTGGGGGTGCAGACTGTGACCATGTTTTCCTAAATGTGGGTGTAGCATGAAACGTGGCCATAAAGGTGAACTGTGCCTTTAAATCTGAACTCCATGAAATACATACACGGGAGCCGCTTCACCTGCCAAACGATCGGGGTTTAATAAATCAGCAAATATTGACCTTTCCTGGAGTGTTTCTGATCCGCCTTCTGACATTTCCTGGGACCTGAACAGCTGAACTTCTGCAGATAGATAATAATGTAAAAATAAACTCTGAATGATGTTATTATTGTAGTGCAGGGACTAAGGAGCCGCTGGTGACTGGGGTCCCATTTCCCCATTCAGAGCACAGCCAGGCACACAGCATTTCCTTCATTCTTCCACCGGCTCAGAAAACAGTCTAGGGGTTCTTTTTAGGGTTATTATTGGGAACAATAAATGTGGTTGGGGGTGGGGAGCATGGGACAACCTGAGGAGCTGCAAACTGAACAACTTAAGGACTACTGGCTGGACTTGCACAGAGTTACTGGCTGCACTCAGTAGCGGCTGGTGCTCCATTTTTTTAGGGGGCAGCAAATCATACCACCCCCCTTCCCCTGCGGTTGGTCGATTGGTCCGTCAGTGAGTGTGCCCTGAGCTCACCCTTTTTAAGCTACTTAGACCCTCAGGCTCTAATCATGTGCTTCAAAAAATAAATTAAAACCCCATTGAAATCCATGTGTTCAGCACCCTGCATGTAGATTGAGGCCGAGTGCATGGATTTGGGGGGGCGGCAGCCTTGCGCCCATAATCGAGTGGCTGCCACTGGCTGCATTGGACATACTGAGTGCCCCCCAACATTTCTATGCTGGTGGTGACCTGTACTCCCAACACAGGTAAAGCCACACGCAGTCTCTGTCCTTCAGCACTGGGGGGTCATCTACTCACTCAGGATCACCTCTTACCGATATCCACCAGGCTCCTCCTAGTGAGGAAGATGTAGACTCCACCACCATAGGACAGATGGACTCCTTCCCACCAGCCTTCTCTTGGCTTTCTCCGCTGAGCTTCCTCCAGACTCAACCTGATCCCCGAACATGGATCTGCGAATACGCCCCCAACTAAGCCTAGCTGGGACCTCGGTGTCTTCCCAAAGGCTTCTCTAGCACTCCTCCACCAGAGGCAAAGCCCTTGCTCAGGAGTCTCCTCATGCAGGACTGGACCCAAGACCACTGCACTCTGCTGCTCAGGCCTCCGATTATTTATGGGCTCCCTCTCCACCTTCTGGGCAAACCTCCCCAGGGATTGGCTGAAGTGCCATAAATATTAAGGCTGCCTGTTCTGCTCTCCCTCCCACTATACTTCTAGAATCCTCTAGAAGACAGGGGGAAGTAACAGAACAGCAGCCTGTGAAACACTGAGCAGGCCTAAATAATCAACCCCCGCTCCTCTGATTACAGGGGAGCTGAACTAAATGTACCTAGCAGCCTGTTCTATTCCAAAAAATGTTTAATGTGTTCAGTGTCAGTACCAACCAGATCCTGCTGCAACATGGAGACAGAAGGTAGGAGAAGCGGGATGACCCCATCAGTCTGCAGCTCCTTCACTGTCCAATCACAGGCTGTACTCCCAGTGCTCTGCAAAACCTAAAATAGTAAATTAAAGAAGCCAGCAGGTTTTACATTGCTGCATTCCTGGAGTTCAACTCTAAAGAGGTTCTAAAGGCTCAAGTTTTTTTTACCTTTATGTATTCTCTGTATGAAGGTAAAAAAACCTTCCGTGTGCAGCTCCCCTTCCCCCCCTTGATCGCCCCCTAGTGTTAACCCCCTTCCCTGCCAGTGACATTTACACAATAATCAGTGGATATTTTTAGCTCTGATCGCTGTATAAATGTCGATGGTCTCAAAAAAGTGTCAAAAGTGTCCGATCTGTCCGCCGCAATGTCGCAGTCCCACTTAAAATCGCAGATCGCCGCCATTACTAGTAAACAAAAAAAAAATTATAATAAAAATGTCATAAAACTATCCCCTATTTTGTAGACGCGATAACTTTTGCGCAAACCAATCAATATACGTTTATTGCTATTTTTTACCAAAAATATGTAGAAGAATACATATCTGCCTAAACTGTGGAAGAAACTAGTTTTTTTTTAATATTTTTTGGGGATATTTATTATAGCAAAAAGTTAAAAATATAATTTTTTTTATAATCGCACGACCCCGCAATTGTCAGTTAAAGCGACGCAGTGCCGTTCCTGTAAAAAATGGCCTGGTCACTAGGGGGGCAAATCCTTCCGGGGCTTAAGTGGTTAAAGGAACATCTACACTGATTATCAGTGCAGTTCCAACAGGGCCCACAAGTGCTGCCTATCATTCATTGCCCACCAGTGCTGCCTATCAGTGCCCACCAGTGCTGCCTATCAGTGCCCACCAGTGCTGCGTATCATTCATTGCCCACCAGTGCTGCCTATCAGTGCCCACCAGTGCTGCCTATCAGTGCCCACCAGTGCTGCCTATCAGTGCCCACCAGTGCTGCGTATCATTCATTGCCCACCAGTGCTGCCTATCAGTGCCCACCAGTGCTGCCTATCAGTGCCCACCAGTGCTGCCTATCATTCATTGCCCACCAGTGCTGCCTATAATTCATTGCCCACCAGTCTGCCTATCATTCATTGCCCACCAGTGCTGCCTATAATTCATTGCCCACCAGTGCTGCCTATCATTCATTGCCCACCAGTGCTGCCTATCAGTGCCCACCAGTGCTGCCTATCATTGCCCACCAGTGCTGCCTACCATTGCTCACCAGTGCTGCCTATCATTCATTGCCCACCAGTGCTGCCTATCAGTGCCCACCAGTGCTGCCTATCATTCATTGCCCACCAGTGCTGCCTATCAGTGCCCACCAGTGCTGCCTATCAGTGCCCACCAGTGCTGCCTATCATTCATTGTCCACCAGTGCTGCCTATCATTCATTGCCCACCAGTCTGCCTATCATTCATTGCCCACCAGTGCTGCCTATCATTGCCCACCAGTGCTGCCTATCATTCATTGCCCACCAGTGCTGCCTATCATTGCCCACCAGTGCTGCCTATCAGTGCCCACCAGTGCTGCCTATCAGTGCCCACCAGTGCTGCCTATCATTCATTGCCCACCAGTGCTGCCTATCATTTCCCACCAGTGCTGCCTATCATTGCCCACCAGTGCTGCCTATCATTCATTGCCCACCAGTGCTGCCTATCAGTGCCCACCAGTGCTGCATATCAGTGCCCACCAGTGCTGCCTATCAGTGCCCACCAGTGCTGCCTATCATTCATTGCCCACCAGTGCTGCCTATCATTCATTGCCCACCAGTCTGCCTATCATTCATTGCCCACCAGTGCTGCCTATCATTGCCCACCAGTGCTGACTATCATTCATTGCCCACCAGTGCTGCCTATCATTCATTGCCCACCAGTGCTGCCTATCAGTGCCCACCAGTGCTGCCTATCATTGCCCCCCAGTGCTGCCTATCATTGCCCACCAGTGCTGCCTATCATTCATTGCCCACCAGTGCTGCCTATCAGTGCCCACCAGTGCTGCCTATCAGTGCCCACCAGTGCTGCCTATCATTCATTGCCCACCAGTGCTGCCTATCAGTGCCCACCAGTGCTGCCTATCATTCATTGCCCACCAGTGCTGCCTATCAGTGCCCACCAGTGCTGCCTATCAGTGCCCACCAGTGCTGCCTATCATTCATTGCCCACCAGTGCTGCCTATCATTGCCCACCAGTGCTGCCTATCATTCATTGCCCACCAGTGCTGCCTATCATTTCCCACCAGTGCTGCCTATCATTGCCCACCAGTGCTGCCTATCATTCATTGCCCACCAGTGCTGCCTATCAGTGCCCACCAGTGCTGCATATCAGTGCCCACCAGTGCTGCCTATCAGTGCCCACCAGTGCTGCCTATCATTCATTGCCCACCAGTGCTGCCTATCATTCATTGCCCACCAGTCTGCCTATCATTCATTGCCCACCAGTGCTGCCTATCATTGCCCACCAGTGCTGACTATCATTCATTGCCCACCAGTGCTGCCTATCATTCATTGCCCACCAGTGCTGCCTATCAGTGCCCACCAGTGCTGCCTATCATTGCCCCCCAGTGCTGCCTATCATTGCCCACCAGTGCTGCCTATCATTCATTGCCCACCAGTGCTGCCTATCAGTGCCCACCAGTGCTGCCTATCAGTGCCCACCAGTGCTGCCTATCATTCATTGCCCACCAGTGCTGCCTATCAGTGCCCACCAGTGCTGCCTATCATTCATTGCCCACCAGTGCTGCCTATCAGTGCCCACCAGTGCTGCCTATCAGTGCCCACCAGTGCTGCCTATCATTCATTGCCCACCAGTCTGCCTATCATTCATTGCCCACCAGTGCTGCCTATCATTACCCACCAGTGCTGCCTATCATTCATTTCCCACCAGTCTGCCTATCGTTCATTGCCCACCAGTGCTGCCTATCATTGCCCACCAGTGCTGCCTATCAGTGCCCACCAGTGCTGCCTATCATTCATTGCCCACCAGTCTGCCTATCATTCATTGCCCACCAGTCTGCCTATCATTCATTGCCCACCAGTGCTGCCTATCATTCATTGCCCACCAGTGCTGCCTATCATTGCCCACCAGTGCTGCCTATCGCTGAAAGCTGAAAATTGGCCTGGGCAGGGAGGGGGTGACAGTGCCGGTATTAAAGGGGTTAAACACTTTACAACTGCAAGAAAAAAAAAAAAAGAAAAAAAACAGCTTCTGCAAAAACAGGTTTTCTGTTGAACCTAAACTTGAACCCAACATGACTGACGCACTGATGACAATAATAAGGACTGAGGTCGGGGAGTCAGTCCCTTCCCGGGGCGGGAGGAACCTACAGAATCCATTACTGAGTAACCTGTAAAGAACTCGGAATGAGCGGAATCTGGAGGGCCGGAGATGTAAATATTTAGATGAATGTTAAAATGTTACAGATTCTAGAATTCCAGGAAAAGGTTTCTGATATCAGATAGAAGATCCAATCATCTTATAGACCCCCCACCCACAGCCCCCCCCCATCCACCACCCCCCCTCCCCCTCCACCACCACCACCACCACCACTGGAATTGTGAAATGTAGAAAAAAATATATCAAACATTAGGAGAGAAGTGAAAAATACCCTTACCTTATCCTCCACCTTCTGCCGATGGAGTCTAGTAGAGATGGACTCGGGTGTGTCCGAAATCCCACCTGTCCAATCCCACCAGGAAGCCGACACGGCACCCGGCCAATCACAGGCAGGGAGACATTTCTCTGTCGTCACCTGCACAGATCAGGGAATGTCTCTCTGCCTGTGATTGGCCGGGTGCCGTGTCGGCTTCCTGGTGGGACCGGTCAGGTGGGATTTCGAACACGTCCGAGTCCATCTATAGAGCCTCATGGGAAGGGGAGGAAGGGAAGGTGTAGGCGATCAATCAGATGGTGAATGCTCTCTAATCATGTGATCAAAGAGGACCAAATCTTTTTAAAAAGTATACAAAAAATATACAGAGAATATCTCAAACAAAAAATAAAATACATATATATATATTTTTTGTATTTCTTTTTTATTTGAGATATTCATTGTATATTTTTGTTTACTTTTTAAATAGATTTGTTCCTCTTTGATAACATGGATTGAAAACTGGCTACAAGGGCGAGTTCAGAGGGTGGTGATAAATGGGGAGTACTCGGAATGGTCAGGGGTGGGTAGTGGGGTCCCCCAGGGTTCTGTGCTGGGACCAACCCTATTTAATTTGTTTATAAACGATCTGGAGGATGGGATAAACAGTTCAATCTCTGTATTTGCAGACGATACTAAGCTAAGCAGGGCAATAACTTCTCCGCAGGATGTGGAAACCTTGCAAAAAGATCTGAACAAATGAATGGGGGAGGGGCAACTACATGGCAAATGAGGTTCAATGTAGAAAAATGTAAAATAATGCATTTGGGTGGCAAAAATCTGAATGCAATCTATAGACTGGGGGGAGAACCTCTGGGGGGATCTAGGATGGAAAAGGACCTGGGGGTCCTAGTAGATGATAGGCTCAGCAATGACCTGGAATGCCAAGCTGCTGCTAACAAAGCAAACAGAATATTGGCATTAAAAAGGGGATCAACTCCAGAGATAAAACGATAATTCTCCCGCTCTACAAGACTCTGGTCCGGCCGCACCTGGAGTATGCTGTCCAGTTCTGGGCACCAGTCCTCAGGAAGGATGTACTGGAAATGGAGCGACTACAAAGAAGGGCAACAAAGCTAATAAAGGGTCTGGAGGATCTTAGTTATGAGGAAAGGTTGTGAGCTCTGAACTTATTCTCTCTGGAGAAGAGACACTTGAGAGGGGATATGATTTCAATATACAAAATACCGGACTGGTGACCCCACAATATATAAATACCGGACTGGTGACCCCACAATATACAAATACCGGACTGGTGACCCCACAATATACAAATACCGGACTGGTGACCCCACAATATATAAATACCGGACTGGTGACCCCACAATATATAAATACCGGACTGGTGACCCCACAATATACAAATACCGGACTGGTGACCCCACAATATATAAATACTGGACTGGTGACCCCACAATATATAAATACCGGACTGGTGACTAGGGATGAGCTTCGAGTTCGAGTCGAACTCATGTTCGACTCGAACATCAGCTGTTCGCCAGTTCGCCAAACAGTGAACAATTTGGGGTGTTCGCGGCAAATTCAAAAGCCGCGAAACACCCTTTAAAAGTCTATGGGAGAAATCAAAAGTGCTAATTTTAAAGGCTTATATGCATGGTATTGTCATAAAAAGTGTTTGGGGACCTGGGTCCTGCCCCAGGGGACATGGATCAATGCAAAACAAAGTTTTAAAAATGGCCATTTTTTCGGGAGCAGTGATTTTAATAATGCTTAAAGTCAAACAATAAAAGTGTAATATCCCTTTAAATTTCGTAGCTGGGGGGTGTCTATAGTATGCCTGTAAAGGGGCGCATGTTTCCCGTGTTTAGAACAGTCTGACAGCAAAATGACATTTCAAAGGAAAAAAAGTCATTTAAAACTACTCGCGGCTATTAATGAATTGCCGGTCCGACAATACACATAAAAGTTCATTGATAAAAACGGCATGGGAATTCCCCACAGGGGAACCCCGAACCATAATTAAAAAAAAAAAAATGACGTGGGGGGTCCCCCTAAATTCCATTTCTTCCTCCATCTTCTTCTTCTTCTGGTTCTTCCTCCGGTGTTCTCGTCCGGCATCTTCCTCCGCGGCGTCTCCTTTCCTTCTTCTTCTCGGGCCGCTCCGCATCCATGGGAGGCTCCCGCTGTGTGACGTTACGTAACGGGTGACCCCGCCCCCCTCTGATGTCACGGGGAATGCCACAGGTAAGTCCCCGTCAAGTCCCCGTGCGTCAGAGGGGGGTGGAGTCACTGGGTGGCCCCGCCCTCCATTATTTAGAAAGTGTCAGAAGACGAGAAGCATCACACAGCGGGAACCTCAATTGGATGCGGAGCGGCCCGAGAAGAAGAAGAAGGGAAGAAGACGCCGCGGAGGAAGATGCCGGACGAGAACATCGGAGGAAGAACCAGAAGACCCAGAAGAAGAAGAAGAAGATGGAGGAAGAAACCGAAGGAAGATAGAAGATAGAAGAAAGAAGAAGTATTTGTCATTTTTAACATTTTTGACAGTTTTTTTGTGAAATGGTAGGGGTACCTTTCTACCCCCTTACCATTTCACACAGGAGCGGGGGGGCGGGATCTGGGGGTCCCCTTGTTAAAGGGGGCTTCCAGATTCCGATAAGCCCCCCCCCCCGCCTGCAGACCCCCACAACCACCGGCCAAGGGTGGTGGGGATGAGGCCCTTGTCCTCATCAACATGGGGACATCCTCCCCATGTTGAGGGCATGTGGCCTGGTACGGTTCAGGAGGGGGGGGGCACTCTCTCTCTCGTGCTCGGATAAGGGTCTGGTATGGATTTTTTGGGGGACCCCAAACCAATTTTTTTTTTAATTCTGGTGTGGGGTTCCCCTTAATATCCATACCAGACCTGAAGGGCCTGGTATGGAATTTGGGGGGACCCCCACGCCAGTTTTTTTTTTTTTAATTTTGGTTCAGGGTTCCCCTGTGGGGAATTCCCATGCCGTTTTTATCAATGAACGTGTATGTGTATTGTCGGACCGGCAATTCATTAATAGCCGCGAGTACTTTTAAATGACTTTTTTTCCTTTGAAATGTCATTTTGCTGTCAGACTGTTCTAAACATGGGAAACATGCGCCCCTTTACAGGCATACTATAGACACCCCCCAGGTACGAAATTTAAAGGAATATTACACTTTTATTGTTTGACTTTAAGCATCAATAAAATCACTGCTCCCGAAAAAACGTCCGTTTTTAAAACTTTTTTTTTGCATTGATCCATGTCTCCTGGGGCAGGACCCAGGTCCCCAAACACTTTTTAGGACAATACCATGCAAATTAGCCTTTAAAATTATCACTTTTGATTTCGAACGTTCGAGTCCCATAGACTTCCATGGGGTTCTAACGTTCGTGCAAAGATTGGTCTGTTCGCAAGTTCTGGTGCGAACCGAACCAGGGGGTGTTCGGCTCATCCTTACTGGTGACCCCACAATAGGGATAAAACTTTTTCGCAGAAGAGAGTTTAACAAGACTCGTGGCCACACATTAAAATTAGAAGAAAAGAGGTTTATCCTTAAACTACGTAGAGGGTTCTTTACTGTAAGAGCGGCAAGGATGTGGAATTCCCTTCCACAGGCAGTGGTCTCAGCGGGGAGCATCGATAGTTTCAAGAAATGATTATTGCACTAACATACAATTTTTCAGGACAAGCTTTCGGGGTATGTCCCCTTCTTCAAGGTCCAAACAGCACTGAAGTACTCAAGTACCGCTTGGACCTTGAAGAAGGGGACATACCCCGAAAGCTTGTCCTGAAAAATTGTATGTTAGTGCAAATAAAAAAAGTATCACGGACAGTACTCAATTTTCTCTGTCACAATTGCACTGATACGGCTACAATCAAATCAAGTAAGAAATGATTAGATAATCACCTGAATGACCACAACATACAGGGATATACAATGTAATGCTGACATATAATCACACAACATACAGAGATATACAATGTAATACTGACATATAATCACACAACATACAGGGATATACAATGTAATACTGACATATAATCACACAACATACAGGGATATACAATGTAATACTGACATATAATCACACACATAGGTTGGACTTGATGGACTTGTGTCTTTTTTCAACCTTACCTACTATGTAATTATAATTAGAGAGTATTCGTTATCTGATTGATTGGCTACACCTGGGTGGTTTACCTGTGCTAGGAGAACAGGTGCATTGGTCGGATTGTTAGCTTAGGTTATGAGGAAGCACTAAAACGAGTGTGAAACGCGTTAACCATCTCTCTCTCCCCCGAGTGTGCCGTCTGGCTGTTTTTATGGATATACTTTGTTACAAAAAAAGTTTATGTTCTGAAGACTTGTGGAAGTGAAACCATCTGGACTTTGTTCTGAGTACAAGTTCAGTGTTTGGAGTCATTATACCAAATGGGGCTGATGATGTGCAGCCAATGAAGGGATGAATGTGACTTTATCGTCTCTTCATCGGGGAGAGGTATTTTGTCTGTCGGGGGCGGGGCACTACCCTTCATAGTTCCCTTACTGTGGAATTGTGAAATGCCCTGATTATGGGTGGAGGACGTTCTATATATATGAGTATCTATAGTCAGATCCATGGTGGTGGATTGTGCAATACATCTGATAACAGACGTATGACGTATATAACGGCCAGAGATAAGATACTTTACTGTTACAGTCAATGATATCAATATATTATATTATAGGGAAATGTTCATCACAGATTTATTGGTATAATTGTCAGATAAGGAATGACGCGGCGTCACCCGGGAACGTCATCTGATTGGAGGACTATAGTGATATTCTGATGATGTACAAACCTGAAGCCGATATTCTATTATAACTCCACAATGTATGGAAATGAAGAAATATCCTCTTTACATCAAAGTCAGATAGAAGTCATGTACTCATCTCTCTGCTACTTTTTCCCAGAATATATATATATATATTTACCGGACACTTTATTAGGTACACCTGTTCCATTATGAAGGGAAACAAATAAACCGCGCTCTTATATCATAAATGACATATCACCATTGTAAATACACAAATAAATAAATACATCTTCATTTAAATTATAAAAGATACATAAAAATTGTGAAGTCCATGTATAAATCCCACATGTGAATAACGTCCTCAGCGACAGGGCCGTCTTTACCGCGGGGCAAAAAGGGGCAGCTGCCCAGGGCCCAGTCATTGTTGGGGGGCCCAAAGCAGCTGCCCCTTTAACCCCGCGGTGCCCGCCAGGGTTTTGTTCCAGCCGGAGTTCAGCCACCTCCGGCGCTGCTCAGTTCCGTCACTTGTAAATACAAAAGCGCTGTCTCTGTATTTAAAAAGTGACAGCACTCCTCTCCCCGCGACCACTCAAACCTCTTCCTCCTCTATACATCGATCTCTACGAGAGAGCAGAAGAGCGAGGGGCGGGGAATCTACACAGAGAGAAGCTCCTCCTGATTGAGTGGTGGGAGAGGAACTGGGGGGAGCTTTGAACTGGGGAAGAGAGCTTTGTACTGTGTGTGGGGGGGGGGAGATGTACACAGCGCACCCCATACACAGGCACCCCTCTGCCCTGCACTCCATACAGTGCACCCCTCCGCCCTACACTCCGCACACCCCTCGGCCCTGAACTCCACACAGCGTACTCCTCTGCCCTGCACTCCACGCACACCTCAGCCCTACACTCCACACACATGTCAACCCTACACTCCGAGCACAGCGCACCCCTCAGCCCTACACTCCGCGCACAGCGCACTCCTCAGCCCTGCATTTCACACACATGTCAACCCTACACTCTGAGCACAGCGCACCCCTCAGCCCTACACTCCGCGCACAGCGCACTCCTCAGCCCTGCACTCCATGCACCTCTAAGCCATGCACTCTGTGCACACGGCACCCCTCAACCCTGCACTTCGTACATTTCGTACATAGCGCACCCCTCATCACTGCAGTGTAATGATGTGCTTTAACCTCTAGCAGCCAACCAGTGAGCTGTAATGATGTGCTGTAACCTCTAGCACCAGTGAGTGGTAATGATGTGCGGTAACCTTCGGCAACAAATCAGTGAACAGTAACGATCTCCTGTAATTTTTTAGCAGCCAAGTAGTGAGCAACAATAATGATGTGCAGTAACCTCTAGCAACCAATTTGTGAGTGGTAATGCTGTGCAGTAGCCTCTAGCAACCAATTGGTGAGCGGTAAGGATGTGCAGTAACCTCTAGCAACCAATCAGTGAGCAGTATTAATGTGCAGTAACCTCTAACAACCAATCAGCAAGCAGGAATTTTGTGCTGTAAGCTCTAGCAACTAATCACTGAGCCGTAATGTGTGCTGTAACCTCTGGCAACCAATCGCTGCCTGATCTGCTGCAGTGAACTGATTTTGAGTCTAGCTGCTATTTATTGTATGTCTCAGAGGGTGGGACTTGGGGAGGCCCAAAAAAAATGTTTGCCCAGGGTCCAATTAATATTAAAGACGGCCCTGCTCAGCGAGTATAGGAAAGGTTCCTCTCCACCAGCATGCAGACACACAATTCACTCACCAGAATTAAAGTGGTTGTTACCCTAAAAAAACAAAAAACAAAAAACAAAAGGGAGATCCAGTTTCACGTATAGCAGGTTTAACAGCACAGCCCTTGTACTGTCTAACCTGCCCCTCTGGAAGCTGCAAAAAACCTTGCTGATCCTGCCAGTTTTTGCCCTCCCCCCTGTAAAATGACCATGGCTTATCATGGCTGCTGAGCCCTGACGACGTGGTCAGTTTTTGTGCCTCCGTCATCCGCAGCTCTCCTCTCTGCTCTCTTTTGCCCCCCCCCCACTGTTGATAGTAAAAAACTACACTTTTTAAAAAATTGCTGCCAGCCCCTCCTTTCTTTTAGCTGCCATTGCACACTATGTGTCTGTTAGAAACAAAGCCTCTAAATTCCTTTTTGTGATGTATCTTCAGGCCGGTCACATGACTCCCAGATCCTCTGCTACACCAATCCAGGGCTACAGCAGGAGGAGCCGAGCAGGCAGCTCAACGGTCACATGACTCCTGGCCGATCTGTTACTATGATCCAGGGCTACAGCAGTAGGGGCCGAACAGGCAGCTCAACGGTCACGTGACTCCTGGCCGCTCTGCTACTCCGATCCAGGGCTACAGCAGGAGGGGCCTGAGCAGGCAGCTCAACGGTCATGTGACCTCCCGGCTGACATCAGAGGGAGATCTCGGACCCTCCCCCTGTAGCCCTGGATTGGAGTATTAGAGCGGCCGGGAGTCACGTGACCAGCCTGAAGATACATCACAAAAAGGTATTTAGAAGCATCGATTTTAACCAACAATTACACAGTGCAGGATGGCAGATTAAAACAGGGGGGCTGGCAGCATAATGTAGGGTACAAACCCTTTAATTGACCCCAATTACAGGGAGTCAAATTACACATATGGGAAAATCCAAGATGTCAGACATAAGGTCACAGGAATGAATTCAAACCACTGCTGTCATCCATTCAATATATATATAGATAACATTTTCTTTTTTAAATAAATGATTTGAAATACGGCACCATGAGAGTGTTCTCACCTCTCCCTCTCTAAATGGCAACACTGGAGCTTTGAATACACTATATATATATGTGTATTGAATGGATGACAGAAGTGGTTTGAACTCATTCCTGTGACCTCATGTCTGACGTCTTGGGTTTTCCCATATGCGTAATTGGGGTGAGTGAAGTCTGGTGAGTGAAATCTGGTGAGTGAAGTCTGGTGAGTGAAGTCTGGTGAGTGAAATCTGGTGAGTGAAGTCTGGTGAGTGAAATCTGGTGAGTGAAGTCTGGTGAGTGAAATCTGGTGAGTGAAGTCTGGTGAGTGACGTCTGGTAAGTGAAGTCTGATGAGTGAAATCTGGTGAGTGAAGTCTGGTGAGTGAAATCTGGTGAGTGAAATCTGGTGAGTGACGTCTGGTGAGTGACATCTGGTAAGTGAAGTCTGATGAGTGAAATCTGGTGAGTGAAGTCTGGTGAGTGAAATCTGGTGAGTGAAGTCTGGTGAGTGAAATCTGGTGAGTGAAGTCTGGTGAGTGACGTCTGGTAAGTGAAGTCTGATGAGTGAAATCTGGTGAGTGAAGTCTGGTGAGTGAAATCTGGTGAGTGAAATCTGGTGAGTGACGTCTGGTAAGTGAAGTCTGGTAAGTGAAGTCTGATGAGTGAAATCTGGTGAGTGAAGTCTGGTGAGTGAAATCTGGTGAGTGAAGTCTGGTGAGTGAAGTCTGGTGAGTGAAGTCTGATGAGTGCATTGTGCGGGGGGAGAGGAACCTTCCTATGCTCTCTGAGGATTTCTATATGGACTTCACCATTTTTATGTATCTTTTATTATTTAAATGAAGATGTATTTATTTATTTATTTGTGTATTCACAATGGTGATATGTAATTTGTGGTTTAACCGTTGTTTACACTTTACAACACGCAGCTCTTTATTGTACTTTATTTGGTCTTTGGTTATTGATTCGATTGAATTTTGGAACCTATAGGTTCCTAAATTTTCTTTTACACCCGCTCAATGGCTCGGTAACACAAATTTGATATCAGCCAATCACGTGGCAGCAACTCAACGTGTTTACGTGGTGAAGACGACTTGCTGAAGTTCAAACCGAGCATCAGAATGGGGAAGAAAGGGGATCTCAGTGACTTTGAACGTGGCATGGTTGTTGATGAGAGACGGGCTGGTCTGAGCATTTCTGTTTTTAAGTTCAGGCTGGTGGTGGGGGTGTAATGGTGTGGGAGATGGGCACACTTTGGGCCCCTTAGTACCAATTGATCATGGTTTAATCACTTACGGCCTACCTGAGTATTGTTGCTGACCATGTCCTCCCCTTTATGACTACAGTGTCTCCATCTTCTGATGGCTCCTTCCAGCAGGATAATGCACCATGTCACAAAGCTCCAATCATCTCACCACTGGACAATGAGGTCCCTGTCCTCCAATGGCCTCCACACTCACCACATCTCATCCAACAGAGCACCTTTGGGTTGTGGAGGAACGGGAGATTGGCATCATGGATGTGCAGCCAACAAATCTGCAGCAACTGTGTGATGTTATCAGGTCACTATGGAGCAGAATCTCTGAGGAACGTTTCCAACACCTTGTTGTATCTATGCCACCAAGAATGAAGGCAACCCGCTACTAGCAAGGAGAACCTAATAAAGTGTCCGGAGAGTGTATATACAGTAAGTATATATATGTGTGTGCGTTTGGTGGAGGAAGTACCTACCTAAGACTTGGGGAGTCTGCATCTGACAATAAAAATTTGCATTTGTTTGTTTTTATGCTACAGGGGGCGCTATATCTACAAAAATTCATATAAGGAAATGAGCTTCATCAGGTACTGGGAGAGGTAAGTCAGCTTGTATGGATATACAGTGCCTTGAAAAAGTATTCATACCCCATTGACATTTCCCACATTTTGTCATGTTACAACCAAAAACGTAAATGTATTTTATTGGGATTTTATTTGATATGCCAGTGATTTTAAACCTTGGCACCCCAGATGTTTTGGAATGATGCCCATGATGCCCATGCACTCTGCCGTGTAGTTGAGCATAATGGGAAATGTAGTTCCAAAACATCACTGTGATAGAGCAACACAAAGTGTCACATAATTGTGAAGTGGAAGGAAAATGATAAATGATACAAATAAAGATGTGAAAAGTGTGGGGGAGGGGCATTTTTATAGCGCCCCCTTTACTCTGATACCCCTAACTAAAATCTAGTGGAGCCAATTGCCTTCAGAAGTCACCTAATTAGTAAATAGAGTCCACCTGTGTGTCATTTAATCTCAGTATAAATACAGCTGTTCTGTGAAGCCCTCAGAGGTTTATTAGAGATCCTTTAGTGAACAAACAGCATCATGAAGGCCAAGGAACACACCAGACAGGTCAGGGATAAAGTTGTGGAGAAGTATAAAGCAGGGTTAGGTTATAAAAAGATCTCCCAAGCTTTGACCATCTCATGGAGCTCTGTTCAATCCATCATCGGAAAATGGAAAGAGTATGGTACAACTGCAAACCTACCAAGACATGGCCGTCCACCTAAACTGACCGGCCGGGCAAGGAGAACATTCATCAGAGAAGAGCCAAGAGGTCCATGGTAACTCTGGAGGAGCTGCAGAGATCCACAGCTCAGGTGGGAGAATCTGTCCACAGGACAACTATTAGTCGTGTTCTCCACAAATCTGCCCTTTATGGAAGAGTGACAAGAAGAAAGACATTGGAGAAAGAAAGTCATAAGAAGTCCTGTTTGTAGTTTGTGAGAAGCCATGTGGAGGACACAGCAAACATGTGGAAGAAGGTGATCTGGTCACATGAGACCAAAATTCTACTTTATGGCCTAAAAACAAAACGCTATGTGGGGGGAAAACTAACACTGCCCATCCCCCTGAACACACCATCCCCACCGTGAAACATGGTGGTGGCAGCTTCATGTGGTGGGGATGGTTTTCTTCAGCAGGGACAGGGAAGCTGGTCAGAGTTGATGGGAAGATGGATGGAGACAAATACAGGACAATCTTAGAAGAAAACCTGTTAGAGTCTACAAAAGACTTGAGACTGGGGCGGAGGTTCACCTTCCAGCAGGACAACGACCCGAAACATCCAGCCAGAGCTACAATGGAATGGTTTAGATCAAAGCATATTCATGTGTTAGAATGGCCCAGTCACAGTCCAGACCTAAATCACATTGAGAATCTGTGGCAAGACTTGAAAATTGCTGTTCACAGACGTTCTCCATCCAATCTGACAGAGCTTGAGATATTTTACAAAGAAGAATGGGCAGAAATGTCCTCTCTAGATGTGCAAAGCTGGTAGAGACACCCCCAAAAAGACTTGTAGAGAAAGGGGGTTCTACAAAGTATTGAGTCCGGGGGGGGCGCCATACAAATACCCCTCCCCCCCACACTTTTCACATATTTATTTGTATCATTTATCATTTTCCTTCCACTTCACAATTATGTGACACTTTGTGTTGGTCTATCACATAAAATCCCAATAAAATACATTTACGGTTTTGGTTGTAACAAAATGTGGGGAATTTCAAGGGGTATGAATACTTTTTCAAGGCACTGTATGAAAATGAACTTCATCAGGGTAGTGGGAGAGCTGAGTCGGGTTGTATGCATATGAGGGAAATATACAGAAAGAGAAAGAATCCTTCTAAAAAATGGAATTGTCTGCAATAAAACCTGAAAGGGGTTCTAACACCTCTCTACTATCTTAGGAAAGAAAAGAAAATGTCTCCCTTTGGATTGGAGAGATTTTGTTTCACTGGGAACCCCCCCCCCCCCCAACAGGGAACCTGTAAAAATGTCCTGTGTGGCAGAGCTGTGTAAATCTGAGGACTGGATGGACAGAAATCCAAATCCTTTACATGTATATTGTCTGTGTATTTAGCGATTTTCCCTGGAGTTCCACTTTAATCACAGGAGCGATCGATTCCTGGAAGGGAGAGCAGTTCGGGGAAAGTCCTCCTCGCCGGAGTTGCTCTTCAGGCTTTCATCCCTCGACGGTCGACTCTCCAGGAGCTTAACCACGATTTCATCATCGGAGGGCGTGGCCTCCTCGTCTTACCTGCCGATGATATTCTAGCTGCATCCGGAGCTCCGGGGGGTTTGAACACAAAAGGGGGTGTGTCTCAATCTCCGCTTTCACACATCCAACCGCATTTTTCATCGACCGTTTCCTCCTCTGGCTCTATGGATTGCTTTTCTGGCCCGGAGCCACGTCTGGGGATTTTATTTCTGAACGCAACAACTGATGACAGACAATAAGACAAGACGGAGGATTGCAAAGTGAAATCTCCCCCCCCCCCCATGACGAGGCGTCACCTGTCCTGGGACCCTAGGGGTTAAATGGGCCCTAAATATTGCCCCTACCTCCCATTCCCATGGCTATGGATAACGGGGTACCCCCAGTCCTCCTGTACGGGGCCCAGGCCAGCAGGGGGATTTGGATGTGTGCAGGGAGGGTGAGTTTGGTGGGGAAGGGGGGCAATTACTGGAACCGATCCCCTCTATGGCTCTCCCTGCAGCATCTGAAAGCCGGCTTCTCCTCCTCTCCCTCTCCTTCCAGCTGCTGCAGAGAGATACATACAGGGGATCGGATCCAGTATTGCCCCCCCCTTCCCCCAATACCGATCACCCTCCCTGTGCACCATACGTTCCCCCTGCTGCCCAGGCCCCCCTGTTTGCCACCGACCCCCCGCAGTGCTCCCGGCTTCCCTCCTCTACTTCCTGCTGGTAGCTGCAAGCATAGAACAGGATCCTTCAAGTAGGAGAGTGGGGGGAAGGGCCCGGTAAATATGTCATATTCACCAGCTGATCTTCACTGTGTTCATTCATAACTGAAGCATTGGTTGTATGGGGCCCCATGTCAGGTTGTATGTATGGGGCCCCGTGTCAGGCTGTATGTATGGGGCCCCGTGTCAGGCTGTATGTATGGGGCCCTGTGGCAGGCTGTATGTATGGGGCCCCGTGTCAGGCTGTATGTATGGGGCCCAGTGTCAGGCTGTATGTATTGGGCCCCATGTCAGGCTGTATGTATGGGGCCCCGTGTCAGGCTTTATGTATGGGGCCCCGTGTCAGGCTGTATGTATGGGGCCCCGTGTCAGGCTGTATGTATTGGGCCCCATGTCAGGCTGTATGTATGGGGCCCTGTGTCAGGCTGTATGTATGGGGCCCCGTGTCAGGCTGTATGTATGGGGCCCTGTGTCAGGCTGTATGTATGGGGCCCCGTGTCAGGCTGTATGTATGGGGCCCCGTGTCAGGCTGTATGTATTGGGCCCCGCAGCAGGCTGTATGTATGGGGCCCTGTGTCAGGCTGTATGTATGGGGCCCTGTGTCAGGCTGTATGTATGGGGCCCCGTGTCAGGCTGTATGTATGGGGCCCCGTGTCAGGCTGTATGTATGGGGCCCTGTGGCAGGCTGTATGTATGGGGCCCCGTGTCAGGCTGTATGTATGGGGCCCCGTGTCAGGCTGTATGTATGGGGCCCTGTGGCAGGCTGTATGTATGGGGCCCCGTGTCAGGCTGTATGTATGGGGCCCCGTGTCAGGCTGTATGTATGGGGCCCCGTGTCAGGCTGTATGTATGGGGCCCCGTGTCAGGCTGTATGTATGGGGCCCCGTGTCAGGCTGTATGTATGGGGCCCCGTGTCAGGCTGTATGTATGGGGCCCTGTGGCAGGCTGTATGTATGGGACCCCGTGTCAGGCTGTATGTATGGGGCCCCGTGTCAGGCTGTATGTATTGGGCCCCGCAGCAGGCTGTATTATGGTGTGAGGGAGGGGGGATTAGGGTGTGTGGGGGAGGGGGGATTATGGCGTGGGGGAGGGTGGAGGGGGGATTATGGCGTGGCGGAGGGTGGAGGGGGGATTATGGCGTGGGGTTGTTTTTCAGGGGTTGGGCTTGGCCCCTTAGTTCCAGTGAAGGGACCTCTTAAAGTGGTTGTTAAGCCACTCTAACCTGTATACGCGATCAGCACTGACTTCTATTGTAATATCCCCTTAAAAATAACTGCTGCAAATACCTCATTTCACTGCAGAGATTGCGATCACATGACCGGCCAGCTTTCTCCTTTCCTCCTCTGAGAGATGCAATGGGCGGGGCTGAGATTCCTCTGCTAATGTCAGTCTGGAGAGGAGGAGGAGAGAGCTGGCTGGTCACGTGATCGCAATCATGTCTCTTAAATGAGGTATTTGCAGCATTTCAATTTATAAATCATTCACAGAGGGGAGACACTGCAATAGGGGGCAGTGCTGATTGTGTATACAGGACAGAGGGGGTTCTACAATAGGGGGCAGTGCTGATGGTGTATACAGGTCAGTGTTATGAGAGCAGCGAGAGGGAGAGGGGCGGCTCACACACAGACAGAGAGGGGAAAGGGGAGGACACAGGAGCAGAGAGGCCCAGGCCTTCTCATCCAACATCAGTGCCTGACCTCAGAAATGCTCTTCTGGAAGAATGGTCAAACATTCCCATAGACACCCTCCTAAACCTTGTGGACGGCCTTCCCAGAAGAGGTGAAGCTGTTATAGCTGCAAAGCGTAGAGCCAACTCAATACTGGACCCTCCGGACTAAGACTGGGATGCCATTAAAGTTCATGTGTGTGTAAAGGCAGGCGTCCCAATACTTTTGACAATATAGGGTATGTATAGAGGAGGATGGGGGGGAGGTATGTAGTGTGTGTGTATATATACATATATATATATATATGTGTGTGTGTGAGAAAACAGGCGTCCCAATACTTTTGGTCATATAGTGTAGGTCACGGCCAGTTTTCTGGGTGCGTTGGCGATACTTTTGATGGGTTGCCCAAACGCAAGGCATGCAAAAATGTAAATGGGAAAGTGGAGAACCCCTCCGAGCCTTCTGATGAATCAGCACAAAAGATCTGTGTCTGTGCCGATCCAGCGGTCGTTATTCGGCGACACTCCGGAGGGCAGGCGGCGTTGCTCGCAGAGGAACTAATAACATGGTACCGTATAGGAAAAGAGATATTATTACAAAGAAGGTGGTCGAGGCCAATGCCTCAAGTGACATCATCCTGCCTCTGCCGGCATCTGTGGTTTGTTTGGATACGAGACTTTATCCAAAACCGGCTCACCAGCCAAGGACCACTTCCTCACGCCGGACTGCCATGGAGGGGAACGCCAGGGAAGCTGTTTAGAGGGGAAAGCGAGGGATTAATTCCTGATAACATATGGAAATCATTGGCATTGATTATGCCGGGGAGGAAAGCTCAGTCATCTGTCTTGGTGGTCCTTCCCAGCAACGGCGGCCAAAACTCTTCTATTGGTGAGTCCGACCACAACAGAGGAATCCTGCAGGTCTACCGCACATCGGCGCTGATCTGTCCGTCCGTCCACAAGGCTTTTCTTCTACGCCGTGGAGGGGGAGGGGGGCGAAGAGAAATCTGCATTGTTGTGTTTTTTCTTTAAATATTTTTGTGAAAGGCGATACGAAGGATGAAAATGTGCCGGGAAATTCCTCCGAAATGATAAAGCCGACACGATAGACCTTCAACGAGTCCGAAGATCCAAACCTAATCATTGAGATCTTATAGAAGCTGCAGCACCCAGGGCCCATCCCACAACCAGGGGCTTAACCCACAGCCAGGGGCCCATCCCACAACCAGGGGCCCATCCCACAACCAGGGGCCCATCCCGCAACCAGGGGCCCATCCCGCAACCAGGGGCCCATCTCGCAACCAGGGGCGCAACCAGGGGACCATCCCGCAACCAGGGGCCCATCCCACAACCAGGGGACTATCCTGCAACCAGGGGCTCATCCCACAACCAGGGGCCCATCCCGCAACCAGGGGTCTATCCCGCAACCAGGGGACCATCCCGCAACCAGGGGCCCATCCCGCAACCAGGGGCCCATCCCACAACCAGGGGACCATCACGCAACCAGGGGCCCATCCCACAACCAGGGGACCATCCCGCAACCAGGGGCCCATCCCACAACCAGGGGCCCATCCCGCAACCAGGGGCCCATCCCACAACCAGGGGACCATCCCGCAACCAGGGGCCCATCCCACAACCAGGGGCCCATCCCGCAACCAGGGGTCTATCCCGCAACAGGGGACCATCCCACAACCAGAGGCCCATCCCGCAACCAGGGGCCCATCCCACAACCAGGGGACCATCACGCAACCAGGGGCCCATCCCACAACCAGGGGACCATCCCACAACCAGGGGCCCATCCCACAACCAGGGGACCATCATGCAACCAGGGGCCCATCCCGCAATCAGGGGCCCATCCCACAACCAGGGGACCATCACGCAACCAGAGGCCTATCCAGCAACCAGGGGCCCATCCCGCAGCCAAGGGCCCATCCCACAGCCAGGGGACCACCACGCAACCAGGGGCCCATCCCACAACCAGGGGACCATCCCACAACCAGGGGCCCATCCCACAACCAGGGGACCATCATGCAACCAGGGGCCCATCCCGCAATCAGGGGCCCATCCCACAACCAGGGGACCATCACGCAACCAGAGGCCTATCCCGCAACCAGGGGCCCATCCCGCAGCCAAGGGCCCATCCCACAGCCAGGGGCCCATCCAGCAACCAGGGGCCCATCCCACAGCCAGGGGCCCATCCTGCAACCAGGGGCCCATCTTGCAGCCAGGGGCCCACATGCAGCCCTTTGGTGGTTTTTGTGCAACCCTCAGGGCCCCTACAGACACTTATCTCTGTTTCCCTATTGCTCTGTTATAGCTATGATCTCTAGCAGTCTGTAATGTGTGCCCAGTCTCCTACAACTCCCATAGCATGTCCCCAGTCTCCAACAACTCCCATAGCATGTCCCCAGTCTCCAACAACTCCCATAGCATGTCCCCAGGCTCCAACAACTCATATAACATGTCCCCAGTCTCCAACAACTCCCATAGCATGTCCCCAGTCTCCTACAACTCCCATAGCATGTCCCCAGTCTCCAACAACTCCCATAGCATGTCCCCAGTCTCCAACAACTCCCATAGCATGTCCCCAGGCTCCAACAACTCATATAACATGTCCCCAGTCTCCAACAACTCCCATAGCATGTCCCCAGTCTCCTACAACTCCCATAGCATGTCCCCAGTCTCCAACAACTCCCATAGCATGTCCCCAGTCTCCAACAACTCCCATAGCATGTCCCCAGGCTCCAACAACTCATATAACATGTCCCCAGTCTCCAACAACTCCCATAGCATGTCCCCAGTCTCCTACAACTCCCATAGCATGTCCCCAGTCTCCAACAACTCCCATAGCATGTCCCCAGTCTCCAACAACTCCCATAGCATGTCCCCAGGCTCCAACAACTCATATAACATGTCCCCAGTCTCCAACAACTCCCATAGCATGTCCCCAGTCTCCAACAACTCCCATAGCATGTCCCCAGTCTCCAACAACTCCTAGATCATGTCCCCAGTCTCCAACAACTCCCATAGCATGTCCCCTGTCTCCAACAACTCCCATATCATGTCCCCAGTCTCCAACAACTCCCATAGCATGTCCCCAGTCTCCAACAACTCCCATAGCATGTCCCCAGTCTCCAACAACTCCTATATCATATCCCCAGTCTCCAACAACTCCCATAGCATGTCCCCAGTCTCCAACAACTCCCATAGCATGTCCCCAGTCTCCAACAACTACCATAGCATGTCCCCAGTCTCCAACAACTCCCATATCATGTCCCCAGTCTCCAACAACTCCCATATCATGTCCCCAGTCTCCAACAACTCCCATAGCATGTCCCCAGTCTCCAACAACTCATATAACATATCCCCAGTCTCCAACAACTCTCATAGCATGTCCCCAGTCTCCAACAACTCCCATAGCATGTCCCCAGTCTCCAACAACTCATATAACATATCCCCAGTCTCCAACAACTCCCATAGCATGTCTCAAGTCTCCAACAACTCCTATAGCATGTCTTCAGTCTCCAAAAACTCCTATAACATGTCCCCAGTCTCCAACAACTCCCATAGCATGTCCCCAGTCTCCAACAACTCCCATAGCATGTCCCCAGTCTCCAACAACTCCCATAGCATGTCCCCAGTCTCCAACAACTCACATAGCATGTCCCCAGTCTCCAACACTTACCATAGCATGTCCCCAGTCTCCAACAACTCCCATAGCATGTTCTCAGTCTCTGTCAGAGAGGTTACCTGGTTGGGCGCCGGTGCGCGCCGGGGCGCGTTGGCGTTCGTGTCCCTGTGCGTGCTGGGGCGCGTGTCCCTGTGGGCACCGGCGTGCCTGGGCTCACCGGCCGTGGCGTGCGGGGTGGCGTCCGGGCGTTTGTGCGTACGCGCGTTCGCGCTAGCGCGCGTCCGCGTTAGCGCGCGTCCGCCTGTGGGCGCTGCCTTTGACATGTCTGGTGGTGTGGGCGTGCGTGCTGGTTCCGGGGGCGCGCTCGGGCGCGCGCGGGTGCGCGGCGCGCTTTGGCGAATCGGCGCGTGCACGTGCGCGGCGTTTTGGCGCCAATCTGCCTATTTGAATCCTGCCTCTGCACTGACCCAGTGCTGCCTGATCAAACAGCTCCGTGTCTTGTCCCGTGATCATCCCGTGTTCCTGTACCTCCGTAGTGTTTTCCTGTTGTGACCCGGCTACCTTTGGACCTCCCTTGATTGCTGCCTGTACCCGACCCCGGCTTGTCTGACCGTGCTTCTGCCTGCTCCCTTGTACCGTTGCTGCCAGCCCGTTACCGACCTTTGCCTGTGTATGACCAAGTCTGACCAACTCCTGCTCTGCATCTGCTCCACCAAGTCTCAAGCTCTACCGGTTGCTTGCCAGACCACTGTGCTCCAGGACTTTACCTCAGGCTCTCATACCACTCCGCACTCGCGGGCCTCCTGTCTGCTCTACCAGGGGCCCCGAATCGGACACGTAAGGGAGCCTACCCTCTGCCCACGTGGACTCGCCTGTCTGGTAAGTGTGGAACCTGACAGTATCAGGCAGCCATGACTGAGTCCAGGCAGGGGGCCTCCCCCATGGATGAACTATGTAGGCACCTAGCGGGCCTTACTCAAGCCGTTAAAAGCCTACAGGAAGGCTATACCAGATTGGAAGGACAAGTCCAGGCCCTTTCAGCTTCTCCACCAGGGGCAGTCTCCGCCAACCCTGCCTCAGCACCCTCTGTAGTAATGCTACCACCAGAGCCCAGGGTGCCCACACCCGAAAAATTCTCCGGAGCACGCAGTAAGTTCCGAGCGTTTCGCAGCGCATGCGAGCTCTACTTCGCTTTGCAGCCTCGAACATTCTCCCTGGAAGCTACGAAAGTGGGGTTCGTCATATCCCTTTTGATCGGAGAGCCTCAAACCTGGGCCCACCGCCTATTGCAGCAGAAGGCCCAATCTCTTGATTCCCTAGATGCCTTCTTCCTGGCTATGTCTCAGCTGTATGAGGACCCCCAGCTAACAACCACGGCTGAAGCCGCTTTACATGCCCTTCAACAGGGTCGCAGAGCTGCTGAAGATTACGCCGTGGAGTTTAGGCGTTGGAGCTCGGATACAAACTGGAACGACGCAGCCTTGCGTCACCAATACCGGCTGGGGTTGTCAGATCCGCTAAAAGACGAACTGGCACGAGTGGGGATACCGCAGACACTGGAAGAGTTAATTAACCTGTCCATCCAGATAGACCGTCGCCTCAGGGAGAGACGCTCTGAGAGGTCTGTTAGTCACCCACGCCTTACCTGGATGCTGCCTAGGGCTCCTTGTGCCCCAAACCAAGCCCCGCTGGTCCCTTCTACCCCGGGCCCGGAGGCCCCAGAGCCCATGCAGTTGGGACTGCTCCGTCCCTCTCTGACTTCTGAGGAGAAGACACGCAGGCGCACACTCAATCTGTGCCTGTACTGTGGGGAGTCTGGTCACTTTGCAAGAGTATGCCCAAACAAGAGACGTAAGTGTCTGCCATCTTCTTCTCTGTGTGCACCTGTCCTACCTAGTGCCGGTAACCATCTAACTTTCTCCATTGTATTGCAGTTACCTGGAAGGAGCATCCCAGTACCGGTCATCATTGACTCTGGAGCTTGTAGTGGTTTCATTGACCGGACCTTTGTCGAAACCCATCATATCCCCACTCAGACTAAAGCTCAAGGACTGGCAGTTTTCTTAGCGGATGGCTCCACCCTCCGCTCCGGACCCGTCACCCAAGAAACGGTTCCTCTGTTGGCCACCATTGGCCCGGAACATCAGGAACTTTTACGCCTAGATGTCATTTCCTCGCCTCTCTTCCCAGTCATCCTAGGAATACCTTGGCTACAGGCCCATAATCCCAGTATCAACTGGTCTACAGGCAAGATTCAGTTTTCCTCGGAATATTGCAGACAACATTGTTTACGGGGGACCCCATTAACTCCCTCCCAATGCCTGCGCATAGACTCTGAAGCTAAGCCCTGCCAAGATCTTCCCGAACCCTACCGGGATTTCCAGGACGTCTTCAGTAAAAAAGGAGCAGAAACCCTTCCAGTTCATAGGCCTTATGACTGCCCAATTGAACTCTTACCAGGTACCGAAGTCCCCTTTGGGAGGATCTTCCCTCTAACGGAGCAGGAGTTAGGCACCCTGAAGACTTATATAGACGAGAACCTGAAGAAAGGGTTCATCCGTCCTTCCACGTCTCCAGCTGGGGCAGGTATCTTCTTCGTGGAAAAGAAGGATCACTCCTTACGTCCTTGCATTGACTATCGGGAGCTCAATAAAATTACCATTAAAAACAGATACCCGCTACCCTTGGTTCCTGAACTATTCCAGAGACTGGGATCGGCTACCGTTTTTACCAAGCTTGACCTCCGTGGAGCTTACAATTTGATCCGCATAAGAGAAGGAGACGAGTGGAAGACGGCTTTTCGTACTCGATTCGGACATTACGAGTACCTCGTCATGCCTTTTGGTCTGTGCAATGCACCGGCGACATTCCAGCATTTCATCAACGATGTCTTTCACGACTTATTGGATCTTTATGTCATCGTCTACCTGGATGATATCCTGGTTTTCTCGGCCTCCCTGATGGAACACCGTAAACATGTGCGAAATGTACTTTCCCGGCTCAGACAGCACGGACTATACGCCAAACTTGAGAAGTGTGAATTCGAGCTCCAATCTATCCAGTTCCTGGGCCTGATTATTTCCCCCGATGGCATCAAAATGGATCCACAAAAAGTATCCGCTATTCTGGATTGGCCTGCACCGACCGACAAAAAAGGAGTACAACGCTTTATTGGCTTCGCCAATTTCTATAGGAAATTTATTAAAGGATTTTCTGCAATCATAACTCCCATCACAGAGCTTACTAAACAAGGATGCCGATTCCGCTGGACACCTGAGGCACAAGGGGCCTTTGAAAAACTCAAGGCACTATTCACCTCAGCCACTATCCTTAAGCATCCCAACCCTGCCTTGCCCTTCGTCCTGGAGGTAGATGCGTCTGAGGTTGCAGTCGGAGCTGTGCTTTCACAGAGACAGGGTGCCAAATCACTGCTGTACCCTGTGGGATTCTTCTCACGCAAACTTTCTCTCTCCGAGAAAAACTACGACGTGGGTGATCGGGAGCTTTTGGCCATTAAAGCGGCTCTGGAGGAATGGCGTTACCTTCTGGAAGGCGCAGCACACCCCATATTGATCTACACAGATCATAAGAACTTGGAGTATCTAAGGACAGCCAAAAGATTGAGACCCCGGCAGGCCAGATGGGCACTTTTTTTTTCCAGATTTATTTTCCACATTACGTTCAGGCCCGGATCCAAGAATGTTAAACCTGATGCTCTCTCCCGGATGTTTCTCGATTCCGAAAGAACCATGTCCCCGGATACTATCCTTCCCTCTGGAAATTTCCTAATCCTTCAGGAGGATTTAATTTCCCGAATCAGACGCGCCTCCATGGGAATGTCTCCTCCTGCCGAGTCTTGTACCAAGGATGGACTGTTCTGGTTCAAGAATAAGATTGTGGTCCCTGAGGAGTTAAAGGTACAGGTGTTAAGTTTATGTCATGATCATAAACTGGCTGGCCACTTCGGTACTCGAAAAACAACCGACCTCGTCCAACGCACCTTTTGGTGGCCATGTCTTACTAAGGATTGCAAGGACTATGTGGAGTCCTGTAACACGTGTGCCAGAAACAAGACTAGCCGGACAAGAGCATGGAGCCTGTTGAGGCCATTGCCAGTCCCAGAGAGGCCATGGACCATGATATCAATGGACTTCATTGTTGAGCTTCCACCATCAGAAGGTTTTTCGTCCATTTTTGTAGTGGTTGACAGGCTGTCTAAAATGGCCCACTTCCTCCCCATGAAGGGTACCCCTTCAGCCATGGAGACCGCTTCCATCTTCATAAAGGAGATCGTCAGGCTGCATGGAGTCCCGACCAACATAGTCTCGGACAGGGGCGTTCAGTTCACCTCCAGATTTTGGAAGGCCCTCTGTGGCGCGCTCGAGATCGAGCTGTCATTCTCTTCGGCTTACCACCCTCAGTCAAATGGGCAAACCGAGAGGACGAACCAGACTTTGGAGCAATACATCCGCTGTTTTTCTGCCTTTTCCCAGGACGATTGGGCCTCCCTGCTTCCCATCGCGGAGTTCTCCTACAATAACTCCCTACATTCAGCTACGAACCAGTCTCCGTTTTTTGCCAACTACGGTTTCCATCCATCCTTCTTGCCCGGATCAGTCCCTGAATGCCCTGTTCCTGCAGTATCCCAAACGTTGGACTTTTTCTCTAGCAACAATAAATTGCTGCAGGAGACCATGACCAAGGCTCAGGAAGATTATAAGAAAATCTTTGATAGGAAGAGACGGGGGGAACTTGTTCTTGAACCTGGCAATTCTGTCTGGCTGTCTACCGCTAATCTCAAGTTGGCCTGCCCATCCAAGAAACTGGGCCCCAAATACCTGGGCCCCTTCCGGATAAAAAGGAAGATCAACAACGTGGCCTACGAACTTGACCTTCCTAATTCTCTGAGGATACATCCAGTGTTCCACGTATCTCTCCTGAAGCCAGTCACTCCTAATTTCTTTTCTGGTCGCAACATTGGTCCACCCAAACCTATTGTGGTGAATGGCGAAGAGGAGTTCGAAGTGGAAGCAATTCTAGATTGTAGAAGAAGGCACAATCAGGTGCAATATCTAGTAAAATGGAAAGGCTATGGACCCGAAGATAATTCGTGGGAGCCGGAAAGCAATTTACACGCCAGAGAACTCCTGCAGTCCTTCAAAACCTCTCATGCCTCGAAGATGGCCCAGCTGGGCATCCGGAGTCTGCCCTTGAGGAGGGGGCACTGTCAGAGAGGTTACCTGGTTGGGCGCCGGTGCGCGCCGGGGCGCGTTGGCGTTCGTGTCCCTGTGCGTGCTGGGGCGCGTGTCCCTGTGGGCACCGGCGTGCCTGGGCTCACCGGCCGTGGCGTGCGGGGTGGCGTCCGGGCGTTTGTGCGTACGCGCGTTCGCGCTAGCGCGCGTCCGCGTTAGCGCGCGTCCGCCTGTGGGCGCTGCCTTTGACATGTCTGGTGGTGTGGGCGTGCGTGCTGGTTCCGGGGGCGCGCTCGGGCGCGCGCGGGTGCGCTCGGGCGCGCGCGGGTGCGCGGCGCGCTTTGGCGAATCGGCGCGTGCACGTGCGCGGCGTTTTGGCGCCAATCTGCCTATTTGAATCCTGCCTCTGCACTGACCCAGTGCTGCCTGATCAAACAGCTCCGTGTCTTGTCCCGTGATCATCCCGTGTTCCTGTACCTCCGTAGTGTTTTCCTGTTGTGACCCGGCTACCTTTGGACCTCCCTTGATTGCTGCCTGTACCCGACCCCGGCTTGTCTGACCGTGCTTCTGCCTGCTCCCTTGTACCGTTGCTGCCAGCCCGTTACCGACCTTTGCCTGTGTATGACCAAGTCTGACCAACTAATGCTCTGCATCTGCTCCACCAAGTCTCAAGCTCTACCGGTTGCTTGCCAGACCACTGTGCTCCAGGACTTTACCTCAGGCTCTCATACCACTCCGCACTCGCGGGCCTCCTGTCTGCTCTACCAGGGGCCCCGAATCGGACACGTAAAGGAGCCTACCCTCTGCCCACGTGGACTCGCCTGTCTGGTAAGTGTGGAACCTGACAGTCTCCAACAACTCCCATAGCATGTCCCCAGTCTCCAACAACTCCTAGATCATGTCCCCAGTCTCCAACAACTCCCATAGCATGTCCCCAGTCTCCAACAACTCCCATATCATGTCTCCAGTCTCCAACAACTCCTATAGCGTGTCCCCAGTCTCCAACAACTCCCATAGCATGTCCCCAGTCTCCAACAACTCCCATAGCATGTCCCCAGTCTCCAACAACTCCCATAGCATGTCCCCAGTCTCCAACAACTCCCATATCATGTCTCCAGTCTCCAACAATTCCCATAGCATGTCCCCAGTCTCCAACAACTCCCATAGCATGTCCCCAGTCTCCAACAATTCCCATAGCATGTCCCCAGTCTCCAACAACTCCTATATCATGCCCCCAGTCTCCAACAATTCCCATAGCATGTCCCCAGTCTCCAACAACTCCTATATCATGCCCCCAGCCTCCAACAACTCCCATAGCGTGTCCCCAGTCTCCAACAACTCCCATAGCATGTCCCCAGTCTCCAACAATTCCCATAGCATGTCCCCAGTCTCCAACAACTCCTATATCATGCCCCCAGTCTCCAACAACTCCCATATCATGTCACCAGTCTCCAACAACTCCCATATCATGTCCCCAGTCTCCAACAACTCACATAGCATGTCCCCAGTCTCCAACAACTCCTATAGCATGTCCCCAGTCTCCAACAACTCCCATAGCATGTCCCCAGTCTCCAACAACTCCCATATCATGTCCCCAGTCTCCAACAACTCCTATATCATGCCCCCAGTCTCCAACAATTCCCATAGCATGTCCTCAGTCTCCAACAACTCCCTTAGCATGTCCCCAGTCTCCAACAATTCCCATAGCATGTCCTCAGTCTCCAACAACTCCTATAGCATGTTCCCAGCCTCATACAACTCCCATAGCATGTCCCCAGTCTCCAACAACTCCTAGATCACGTCCCCAGTCTCCAACAACTCCCATAGCATGCCCCCAGTCTCCAACAATTCCCATATCATGTCCCCAGTCTCCAACAACTCCTATAGCATGTCCCCAGTCTCCAACATCTCCCATATCATGTCCCCAGTCTCCAACAACTCCCATAGCATGTCCCCAGTCTCCAACAACTCCTATAGCATGTCCCCAGACTCCAACAACTCCCATAGCATGTCCCCAGTCTCCAACAACTCCCATAGCATGTCCCCAGTCTCCAACAACTCCCATAGCATGTCCCCAGTCTCCAACAACTCCTATATCATGTCCCCAGACTCCAACAACTCCCATAGCATGTCCCCAGACTCCAACAACTCCCATAGCATGTCCCCAGTCTCCAACAACTCCTATAGCATGTCCCCAGTCTCCAACAACTCCTATAGCATGTCCCCAGTCTCCAACAACTCTCATAGCATGTCCCCAGACTCCAACAACTCCCATAGCATGTCCCCAGACTCCAACAACTCCCATAGCATGTCCCCAGTCTCCAACAACTCCCATAGCATGTCCCCAGTCTCCAACAACTCCTATAGCATGTCCCCAGACTCCAACAACTCCCATAGCATGTCCCCAGACTCCAACAACTCCCATAGCATGTCCCCAGACTCCAACAACTCCCATAGCATGTCCCCAGACTCCAACAACTCCTATATCATGTCCCCAGTCTCCAACAACTCCCATAGCATGTCCCAAGTCTCCAACAACTCCCATAGCATGTCCCCAGACTCCAACAACTCCCATAGCATGTCCCCAGTCTCCAACAACTCCTATATCATGTCCCCAGTCTCCAACAACTCCTATATCATGTCCCCAGTCTCCAACAACTCCTATAGCATGTCCCCAGTCTCCAACAACTCCCATAGTATGTCCCCAGTCTCCAACAACTCTCATAGCATGTCCCCAGTCTCCAACAATTCCCATAGCATGTCCCCAGTCTCCTACAACTCCCATAGCATGTCCCCAGTCTCCAACAACTCCCATAGCATGTCCCCAGTCTCCAACAACTCCCATAGCATGTCCCCAGTCTCCAACAACTCCCATAGTATGTCCCCAGTCTCCAACAACTCTCATAGCATGTCCCCAGTCTCCAACAATTCCCATAGCATGTCCCCAGTCTCCTACAACTCCCATAGCATGTCCCCAGTCTCCAACAACTCCCATAGCATGTCCCCAGTCTCCAACAACTCCCATAGCATGTCCCCAGTCTCCAACAACTCTCATAGCATGTCCCCAGTCTCCAACAATTCCCATAGCATGTCCCCAGTCTCCTACAACTCCCATAGCATGTCCCCAGTCTCCTACAACTCCCATAGCATGTCTCCAGTCTCCTACAACTCCCATATCATGTCCCCAGTCTCCTACAACTCCCATATCATGTCCCCAGTCTCCAACAACTCCCATAGCATGTCCCCAGTCTCCAACAACTCCCATAGCATGTCCCCAGTCTCCAACAACTCCCATAGCATGTCCCCAGTCTCCAACAACTCCTATAGCGTGTCCCCAGTCTCCAACAACTCCCATAGCATGTCCCCAGTCTCCAACAACTCCCATAGCATGTCCCCAGTCTCCTACAACTCCCATAGCATGTCCCCAGTCTCCAACAACTCCCATAGCATGTCCTCAGTCTCCAACAACTCCTATATCATGTCCCCAGTCTCCTACAACTCATGTCAGTCTCTGACTATCTACATTCTCTTAGTCCCTGACTTTATCATGTTGTGTTTGCTGTCTCACGTCATTTTGTGGTCGGCCCTTTGGTGGTGTTGAGGGCCACAATTGCCCTCCATTGCAGTGACATGTTCATTCAAACTTTGTTTTCAATCTTCCTAAATCTGCAGCTTTCATTCAAATATTAACAGGTGATCCTGCCATGAAGGGTTCCTGTTCAGGCACTTCCTGTTGTGGGGTGACAACTGTCCAGGATTTGGGTCCTCTGTCCCACTCTCCAAATATAAAACACACTCTGTACATTCGCTTCGATCGTCACCATTCCGCTACATTACATGAAAGTCGAACGACTAATGAGATTTGGTTTAATCAGATGACTTTCATGATGATATTTTGGGGTGAATATATGGGGGAGAGGTGGAGAAGTTACAAAAATGTTGCATTGGGGGAAAAAAATACAAGAAAATGCATAAAAAATGTTTTACTATTTATTACCAACAAAAACGAAAAGCAAGTAAAAGAGGTAAAGAAAAGGAAAAAAAGGAAGGGAACAAGGAAGGAACTTCGGATGAGGCTGATAAATGTTCATCGGCCATCAGAGGGTTAAATGGTGGAAAAGTTTCCGGTACAATGGGAGGAGAAGGGAGGAGAAGAGAGGAGAAGGGAGGAGAAGAGAGGAGAGGAGAAGGGAGGAGAAGAGAGGAGAAGAGAAGAGAAGGGAGAAGAGAGGTGAAGAGAAGAGAAGGGAGGAGAAGGGAGGAGAAGAGAGGAGAGGAGAAGGGAGGAGAAGGGAGGAGAAGAGAGGAGAGGAGAAGGGAGGAGAAGAGAGGAGAAGAGAAGGGAGGAGAAGGGAGGAGAAGAGAAGAGAGGAGAGGAGAAGGGAGGAGAAGAGAGGAGAAGAGAAGAGAAGGCAGGAGAAGGGAGGAGAAGGGAGGAGAGGAGAGGAGAAGGGAGGAGAGGAGAAGATAGGAGAAGGGAGGAGAGGAGAAGAAAGGAGAAGAGAAGGGAGGAGAAGAGAGGAGAAGGGAGGAGAAGAGAGGAGAAGAGAGGAGAAGAGAGGAGAGGAGAAGGGAGGAGAAGAGAGGAGAAGGGAGGAGAAGAGAGGAGAAGAGAGGAGAAGAGAAGGGAGGAGAAGGGAAGAGAGGAGAGGAGAAGAGAGGAGAAGATAGGAGAGGAGAAGGGAGGAGAAGGGAGAAGAGAGGTGAAGGGAGAAGAAGAGAGGAGAAGCGAGGAGAAGAGAGGCGAAGGGAGGAGAAGAGAGGAGAAGAGAGGAGAAGAGAGGAGAAGGGAGGAGAAGGGAGGAGAAGGAAGGAGAAGAGAGGAGAAGAGAGGAGAAGAGAGGAGAAGGGAGGAGAAGAGAGGCGAAGGGAGAAGAAGAGAGGAGAAGGGGGGAGAAGCGAGGAGAAGAGAGGAGAAGGGAGGAGAAGGGAGGAGAAGGGAGGAGAGTAGAAGAGAGGAGAAGATCGCTCAGACACCCACCCCCACCCCCATACACCCACAGTGTGGCCCCTGGCGCTGGCCCGCCTCAGACACCCACCCCCACCCCCATACACCTACAGTGTGGCCCCTGGCGCTGGCCCGCCTCAGACACCCACCCCCATACACCTACAGTGTGGCCCCTGGCGCTGGCCCGCCTCAGACACCCACCCCCATACACCTACAGTGTGGCCCCTGGCGCTGGCCCGCCTCAGACACCCACCCCCATACACCTACAGTGTGGCCCCTGGTGCTGGCCCGCCTCAGACAACATACTCCCACCCCAGTATGGATGAGAAGGAAAGAAAGAAAGAAAGAAAGAAAGAAAGAAAGAAAGAAAGAAAGAAAGAAAGAAAGAAAGAAAGAAAGAAAGAAAGAAAGAAAGAAAGAAAGAAAGAAAGAAAAGGAGAAGGAAGAAGGAAGAAAGGAACCAGAAACATTTTACACTTAAAATAATTTTCAATTTAAAAAATATTAAATTTACCGCCAACAATCTGACAGAAATGATTTCGGATGAGGCTGATAAATGTTCTTCGGCTATCAGAGGGTTAAATGGTGGAAACGTTTCCGGTACAATGAGAGGAGAAGAGAGGAGAATCGGCTCACCCAGTTCCAATGTCCTGAAATCAGAGAATGGACAAGCAGAGCTGATACTCTCATCTGCCACTAGAGGGCGCCATTGTCTTGGTAATGTGAATGGCACTGTGGGGTGTCGTATGTTCTCCATGCTGGCTGCTCCCCCATTAATTATATCTGTATAATGTTATACTGGAACACACCCTCCAATCAGAGATGGGAATTTGGGACACCTTTCCGAGCACACTGAGTAAAGGACTTTAAATCGTCTGTCTTCTGGCTGGTCATGTGACGTTCCGGGTTCCTTTCCCCAATGTGGCAGCAGTCACACACTATTATTATTAGTATACATTTATATTGCTCTGACATATACCGCAGTGCTGTACAGAGAACACTGAACCAATCGCATCAGTCTCTGTACCAGAGGAGCTTACACTCTAATGTCCCACCCAGAAAATAATTGCAGGGATGGTGGAAATGTCCTCGCTTCAGCAGCACAAATACTAAAATTGGAACAATACAGAGAAGATTAGCATGGACCCTGCGCAAGGATGACAGGCAAATTCATGAAGTGTTCCATATTTTTTGGGGAACTCAGCACAGGGATGGTGGGAACCCCTCAACTACCCTAATGGCAGTTCCCACTCCGTTAAAAGTGGCAACCATTAATGTTGCCAGCTTAAGATCAGTAAGTGCTCGTCATATGGCCTTATTTTTGCTCAGCGAGTTTGATGCTGACATTTTGTTTTTGCAAGAGACCCATCTGAGTAGTCTGGCCGATATACATCTGGCAAAAAAGGAGTGGAGACGTGGTCCCTCATTTTGGTCTCTTGCGGCCGAGCCTTACAGCGGAGTTGCAGTCCTTTTTTCTGGTATGGTAACGTGCCGGCGGGTAATTGAGGTAGAGATAGGGAGATGCATGGTCTTAGACGTCTCTGTGAAGGGGCAGGACTTGCGCCTGATTAACATCTATGGTCCCCAGACGAAGTGGGACAGGAAATGCCTCTTTACAAAGATTAAGCCTTTTCTTTTTACGGCCCAGCAGGTTATCTTTGGAGGTGATTTCAACACCATTACTAGGTCTAAAGACAGGAGAGGTTTCAGAGATAAGCTGGGCTATGACACCCTTTTTCTTAATGCGATAGTTAGGGAAGCAGGTCTGGTAGATGCGCACATTAAGTGCTGCCCAGACAGCACGGGGTTCACTTTTCAGCGAGGTAATAGTCAGAGTAGGATAGATAGGTTTTTTTTTTTAAAGGGAGACTCCGCTTTTCGGCACCTGTGTGTCGGGCAGTGGAGTTTTCTGATCACTGTATTCTATCTGTGACTCTGAATGCCCCAGACATGCCACCTAGGGGGAGGGGTATCTGGAGATTGAATTCGGCCCTCCTGGAAGACGAGAGAGTAAGACAATCCTTTGAGGATTTTTTTCAAGCACAGGTAACGATCCTAGACTTTTGCAACAGCCATAGGTGTGCACAGCCTGTTGCATTAAGGTGTGCACCTCAAAGCTCTCAAAGCTTAAACACATATGCGTGTGTGCATGCGTAGTTATACTGACGGTGTCAGTAGAGCAGAAATTGGTGTCAGTAGGGCACTGGATGGTGTTAGTAGTTTTTATTTATTTTTTTATTATTATTTTTTACATTTTTATTGTTTACATTTTTTTTTTTAAGAAGCCCAGTTAGGGAGCTTTGGTGAAATATCAGGGGTCTAAACAGGGGGAATCTGCACAACACAGGGTGATTAGGGTGTGCCCAGGCACACCTAGCACACCCTGTGCGCACACCTATGGCAACAGCAAGTCAGAATGGTGGGAGCTTGTAAAACAGCGGACTGTTGGGCTTTTTAAGGCCATAGGAAGAAAGAAGCAGCAAGATAAGTATATCACATCCTTTGATTAAAACGGGACGTGTTTCCACGTTTAGAGGACCCATGACCCCATTGTTTGACAACCCAGAATTTCCACTTTCACTGGGAGCAAAAAGATTTCTCAAATGGAATAGATATGAAGATACGAGGATAATAGAAACATTGATGGGAAATAAGGTGCTCCCGCTGGAGACCATGGGGGAGGAATATAAAAAAGACTGGATACAGCACGGTCTACTCCAAAGATACGTTACATCACTGATAAAAGATTCAGAAATAGATAGACCCTTTAATGGCCTTAGAAAAAATCCTTATCCAGGAAGATAGACCGTCACATGTGCTATCAAAAGTATATAAAATTTTAATTGAAGATAGCCAGAAGATGGAGTTACCATACATTAAGAAATGGGAAAAGGAGCTGGGGCTGGTGATCCCTAGGAAAAAATGGGAAAAAGCGATAGCAGTCACACATAAACTCTCCGTGTCCACCAAGCATCAAGAAAGAAACTACAAAATTTTAGCTAGATGGTATAAGTGCCAAGTAGACCTTCGTAGGATGAACCCAATTAATAAAGAAGAATGCTGGAGATGTCAGGAAACATCAGGTACAATGTCTCATATATGGTATTATTGCTCTAAAATCCTCCCATTCTGGCAAAATTTTTTTGTGATTTACGGTACTATGACAGGGAAGGAACTATACCCAGATATACAAATGACAGTATTATCTATGATACCTGGATCATT
>JBBGZY010002661.1:147500-153277 GCA_037952925.1 Lithobates clamitans | reverse complement strand
GCCAAATGCTCTCTCTGACCGGGGGGCCGCTCCTTTAGAGAGCACCACTGGTGTGAAGGATCCCTAAAAGGGTTCACTGATCTGATTGTGATTGGCTAATCAGTATAAAGTGTTACATTGTTGTCAGCCAAAAACTATTATGTTGTATCGGGGAGGAGAATGTGACAATGGAGAAAGATTGCATCAGATGTGAGCATCATACGAGGTGGAGTACTGCCTGGACCGGGAAGAAGGGAACACCCCGAAAACTCGTCCTGAAAATGAAATGTCACTTCAAATACAAGTATCCCGGACAGGTCTTGATTATATCATCATCTATACACACGGTGGGGGAGCCGCTCTGATACTAAGATTAGGGGGGAAAAAAAAACTCCCATTGCTCAGAGTACTCCGTCTCTTCCTATCCCGCTGGGCTCTGGGATGTCACGCTACGTCGCTTCGCTGATTTTTATGTCTCATCGTTCTGGGAAAATAGTGAATGTCCGATGAGGGAGAGGCCGCTGAATTGGAAAAACAAAAAATGTTATTTAATTCTTTTGGACGTTTTCTTCCCCCCCCCCTTTTTTTTTAATCCAGCCATTGCATCTTATCTGACATTGGCTTCCATTCTTAGTCACTGACCCAAAAATGTCAGGAGTCTTAAAGTAATACTAAATTATTATTAAGTGTGTGTATGTATATATATGTATGTATGTATGTGTATATATATATATATATATGTATGTGTGTATATATATATATATATATATATATATATATATATATATATATATATATATATATATATATATATATATATATATATATATATATATATATATATATAAAATATAGAGCGAGAGAGCCTCGACTCTCGTGCATCTCGAGATTGGGGAGAGCTGGATGCAGAAGGGGTGTGTGGTGTTTTGTTGTGTTTTTTTTTTTTTTTTCTTTCCACCAGTTGGGTAAAAACTCTTTTTGCCTTTTTATAACCATTTTAACCTTTGCCGACTGCGGTATAGCCAAATGACGGCTACAGCGCAGTCAAAAATTTCCTGGAGGGCATCTATTGGCCTCTCACAACCCAGCGCTCTCTTATCACAGATCGAGTTAAAGGGCCAATCACGGTGGCCTTTTACCATGTGATCAGCTGTGTCCAATCACATGTGAACAAATGCTGGTTATCATCCTTTTTTTTTTTTTTTTCCCCTCAGCGCTGAGGAAAGGAAAATCAATAACTGGCTATCCCGTGAAAGCTGACATTTTTAGTGATTATTGGTGCAGCCCCATCAATGGCAATCGGTGTCCATCAGTGCAGCCTATATCAGAGCACATCGGTGGAGAAGAGAAATTGCTTATTTGCAAAATTTTATGGAACTGAAATTAGTGTGTGTGTTTTCCCAAAATTTCCGGTCTTTTTTTTTTTTTTTTTAGTTTGTTTAGCAAAAAATAAAAACCCCAGTGGTGACTAAATGCGCCAAAAGAAAGCTCTATTTTGTCCAATACAGTTATATTGCTGTATTGGGGATTGGAGGGATCATATGTCCTTTTTTTTTATAATGTATACCCGTGTGTTCTCTAGAATATAGTCCTATTGATAGACCGGGGTGCTGGGGGAAGGGGAAATTATGTGTTGGCTATAATGTATAGGGATGCACTGATATATTGGGCCCCCCCCCCACAAAAAAAATATAATTTAAAAAAAGGTGGCATTATTGGCATGCTGTGTCCTATTGACTTCAGTGCAAAATTGCGACCCGTTGACTTCAACGTAAAAATGGCAGCCACATTAAGTAATTAACTTTTTATTTATTTATTTTTTTTAAACCTGACCATTTTGGTTTTCAGCCACGTGCATCCTAAAGTTTTGGTACTGGAATTTTCATTTTGGTGCACCACTATATACAGGTGTTATAAACTGTAGATTATGATCATATTGATATACAGGGGGAGATCATGTGCTAGTTTTTAATGTATACAGGTGTATTTATGGGTTAGTCATATTGACATATAGGAGGGGGGGGGTTGGGTGAGATCATTAGATAGATAGATATAGATGTGTCTCTCTCTCTCGTTCTCTCTCGTTCTCTCTCTCTCGTTCTCTCTCTCGTTCTCTCTCTCTCGTTCTCTCTCTCTCGTTCTCTCTCTCGTTTCTTTCTTTCTTTCTTTCTTTCTTTCTTTCTTTCTTTCTTTCTTTCTCTCTCGCTCTTTCTTTCTTTCTTTCTCTCTCGCTCTTCTTTCTTTCTTTCTCTCTCGCTCTTCTTTCTTTCTTTCTCTCTCGCTCTTTCTTTCTTTCTTTCTTTCTTTCTCTCTCGCTCTTTCTTTCTTTCTTTCTTTCTTTCTTTCTCTCTCACGCTCTTTCTTTCTTTCTTTCTTTCTTTCTCTCTCGCTCTTTCTTTCTTTCTTTCTCTCTCGCTCTTTCTTTCTTTCTTTCTTTCTTTCTCTCTCGCTCTTTCTTTCTTTCTCTTTCTTTCTTTCTCTCTCGCTCTTTCTTTCTTCTTTCTTTCTTTCTTTCTCTTTCTTTCTTTCTCTCTTTCTCTCTCTTTCTTTCTTTCTCTCTCGCTCTTTCTTTCTTTCTTTCTTTCTTTCTTTCTTTCTTTCTTTCTTTCTTTCTTTCTCGCTCTTTCTCTCTCTCTCTCTCTCTCTCTCTCTCTCTCTCTCTCTCTCTCTCTCTCTCTCTCTCTCTCTCTCTCTCTCTCTCTCTCTCTCTCTCTCTCTCTCTCTCTCTCTCTCTCTCTCTCTTCTCTCTCTCTCTCTCTCCTCTCTCTCTCTCTCTCTCTCTCTCTCTCTCTCTCTCTCTCTCTCTCTCTCTCTCTCTCTCTCTCTCTCTCTCTCTCTGTGAGATATAGATGGGGGATCATGTTCTGGTAATAATGTTGCTTTCTTTTTTTTTTTTTTTTTCCTCTAGGTCTTTTCCAAACTCCATTTCCGTTTTATTTCATAATGACGCCCCGCGTCGGCCTCTCCTGCGTCCTGTGGTGTCTCCTCGCCATCGGCGATGATGCCCAGGCATCCAGCAAGGATCAGGACAAGCCTACCGCCAGACCTGTATTCAGCAGCCGCCCTTTCATGGTGGCGTGGAACGCGCCCACTCAGGACTGCCCGTCGCGTTTCGACATGCCTTTTGACCTGCGGCTCTTTGACCTCAACGCCTCCCCCAACTTTGGGTTCACCAGGCAAAACCTCACCATCTTCTACAAGGAGCGCCTGGGGCTCTACCCTTACATCAACGAGCGCAACATTTCCATTAACGGAGGCGTGCCCCAGAACGCCAGCCTGCTAGCCCACCTCGAAGAGATGCCGAAGGGGATCAACAAATACATCCCGGAAGCGGATAAGGAGAAGGACGGACTGTCGGTCATTGACTGGGAGGAATGGCGTCCCCATTTGGATCCGGAACTGGCAGACGAAGGACATTTACAGGCAGGTTTCGCGGCAGCTGGTGAATTCTCGCCATGCCAACTGGGCGAACGAGGACCAGGTCAGGCAAGCTCAGTATGAGTTTGAGAAGGCCGCCCAGGAGTTCATGGCGGAACGCTGCGATACGGCAAAAGCTTTCGCCCCCGCCAGCTCTGGGGGTATTACCTGTTCCCGGATTGTTACAATCACGACTACCTGACCAACCGGGACAGCTATACCGGCAAGTGCCCCGACGTGGAGATGACGCGGAACGACAAGTTACGTTGGCTGTGGGAGGAGAGTACCGCCCTTTTCCCATCCATCTACCTGGACCCCGTGCTAAATTCTTCCGCAAATGGGCGCAAATTTGTTCACCACCGGGTGAAAGAGGCCATGAGGATCGCCTACAAACACCACCGAGACTACTCCGTCCCCGTCTTTGTGTATACAAGACCCACCTACACGAGAAAGCTGGACCTCCTCTCCCAGGTGAGATGATTGCGACGCATTCCAGCCTACCGTAATTTAACTGCATTCCTCATTTAAATGATCAACTTTCCATCATTTTATATGCTATTTTTTTGATGCTGCAGCTTCTCCATACTTTTATCAGTTAGGGGTCTACTAAAAATATGTTGTTGTATATTAATGCCTCAAGAATTTGTATCTTTGCAATCTTGAATGATGGTGAGCTCCATCTAGTGGTCATAATGTGGTATTTTCCTGAAAGACCTCAGTCCAGAAAATACTGCATTGTGGCCACTATATGGAGCTGACGATTAAAGGAAACACAAGATATACTTTCATACTAAAAGCATGGGAATACAAAATATGTTTCAAAATGCTTGAAGGCTTTGGATGAGGCTGTGTGACACTGTGGGGGGGATTGGGGTTCTGGAGAGAGTTGGGGTACTTGGTGGCTCTTGTTGGCGCAAAAATTTTTTATTCTCCTGACATCAGTGGGAATAAACATCGCCACATTTGGTTTTTGGGGGGAGGGGGAGAGATTGGTGCCCCATTCTTGGTCTCAGTGGGAGGGATATTCTCCATCCGTGGTGTCAGTGGGCGGAGTAGTGCCCCATCAGTGGTGTCAGTGGGCGGAGTAGTGCATAGATACAATCCCCATTATGTTCTATTTTATATACAACCCCAGCCCATAGCACAGCAGCATAGCTGTCCACATAGTGCCCGCTGTTTGGCGTCGGCGGGAGAAGTAGTGGACCCCCACGGTTGGCGTCGGCGGGAGGAATAGTGGCTACCCCCCCCATGGTGGGCGGGAGGAGAAGTGGCTACCCCCCATGGTTGGCGTGGGCGGGAGGAGTAGTGGCTACTCCCCAGGGTTGGCGTGGGTGGGAGGAGTAGTGGCCCCCCCCCCCCAGGGTTGGCGTGGGTGGGAGGAGTAGTGGCCCCCCCCCCAGGGTTGGCGTGGGTGGGAGGAGTAGTGCCCCCCCCCAGGTTGGCGTCGGCGGGAAGAAGAGTGGCCCCCCCACGGTTGGCGTCGGCGGGAGGAGTAGTGCCCCCCCCCACGGTTGGCGTCGGCGGGAGGAGTAGTGCCCCCCCCACGGTTGGCGTCGGCGGGAGGAGTAGTGCCCCCCCCCCACGGTTGGTGTCGGCAGGAGGAGTGCCCCCCCATGGTTGGCATCGGCGGGAGGAGTAGTGCCCCCACAGTTGGCGTGGGCGGGAGGAGTAGTGGCCCCCCCACGGTTGGCGTCGGCGGGAGGAGTAGTGCCCCCCCCCACGGTTGGCGTCGGCAGGAGGAGTGCCCCCCCCATGGTTGGCATCGGCGGGAGGAGTAGTGCCCCCCACAGTTGGCGTGGGCGGGAGGAGTAGTGGCCCCCCCACGGTTGCGTGGGCGGGAGGAGTAGTGGCCCCCCCCCCACGGTTGGCGTGGGCGGGAGGAGTAGTGGCCCCCCCCCCCCGGTTGGCGTGGGCGGGAGGAGTAGTGGCCCCCCCCCCCCGGTTGGCGTGGGCGGGAGGAGCAGTGGCTACCCCCCCGGTTGGCGTGGCGGAGAGCAGTGGCTACCCCCCGGTTGGCGTGGGCGGGAGGAGCAGTGGCTACCCCCCCGGTTGGCGTGGGCGGGAGGAGCAGTGGCTACCCCCCACGGTTGGCGTGGGCGGGAGGAGCAATGGCCACCCAGGGTTGGCGTCAGTTGGCAGAATAATATAGTACAATAATATCTTATGTCAGTGGAGGAATAGTGACCCGAGGGCTGAATAAAGGCAAGCAAAGGGCCACAGCTTGGAGACCACTGATTTTTATAATTCAATCCCCATTCTATTCTATTCTATATACAACCTGCCCGAAGCACAGCAGCAGAGTCAGATGGGAGAAGATTGTACTTCATGGGATCAGTATTTTTCTTCTCCTGGTCCACATTAGCTAACTTGTGATAGGATGA